>CM047749.1:12838406-13123406 GCA_026225825.1 Pistacia integerrima
TGAGATCTATCTACTTTTTAGTGTTCAATTTATGTTTTGAGTATTGGATGTTCTTCTATGCATATTGTCATGATTGCTGCGTTTAATTACTATGAGGCCTACTAGTTTATTATTTGTTGCAATCTACTGCTAAGTTAGATATCAAATCCGTAATTGTTTGATCCCTTTAACTTGTGAAGCAATTAGGGTTTAAGAATTTGCTGCGTCAGGAATTATTAAGTCTTAAGAAGAACATTCAACTAAATTAAATACAACCACTTGAGTTTGTGTTGTTTAGCTTCATCGATCTCTCTAGTTCTTAAGGCTGCCACTAGATTAAATCTTTAGCGCTTGTCTAGGGTTGTTTAGTAGTAAGATTAATTAGATCGCTTGTTTCCTAATTAATTACAACTAAGGAAAGATAGGAAATAGTTCCAACGATGAATACACAGAATAAGAATTGATTTATTTTTGCATCAATGATTAGTTGTAAGATTCCGATGGTGGATGTTGACTTAGACCAAGTTTCGTTATTTTGATTGATTTCGGTAATTTAGGTTGAATTTCTTTTCCTGAAATTGTTTCTATTTTTACTCAAACACCCCCTGGGAGCCTTGTTCACGTAACATTAAACTCGGCTAGACGCTCTCCGTGGGAACGATCCTTACTCACACTACTACATGTATTTTTAGGGTTTTAATTCTAGATGCCTACGACAGCACACCATTGTGCGTTCATTAATATTGGATTGTCAACATTCCTGATAATTCATTGTCTCATTGTTGTTTTCTGCATAGTTATTCTTTCTCAACTCTTGAAGCTTGGACCCACCGTTGATTGTTTTAGAGTGCCAAGTTACATGCATTCGTTGGCCATATGGGCAATTCCATGGGCTCTAACAAAGCCAAAACCTTGTAAGAATGAGAAGAAACCAAAAGTAAATGAAGAAGAAACCAAAAGTAAATGAAGAATCTTTGTATAGATATCATGCAGGATTCTGCAAAGTTGCTCGCCTTTTAAAGGTATCAGATGAGAAAAAGCTTAAAGATCTTTTATAGACACTATTTTATTACATTTGCAAGAAGATGTTTCCATCATTGATTGGTTCTTGTAACTTGTTACTGTCATCCAATGTTGTGTGTAGTAATGAGTTGTATTGTATAAAAAAAACATTTGAAATGCTTATATAAATTATATTGTTCTACTATTAGTTATCCAATTCTTGCAACTGTTTTCAGAACTTAGTTTTGATGGATACCCTTGTTTCCAAATTTTGTGAGCAATCAAGGTCATAACAGAGATTACAATGTTATAGGAACCATATTCATAATAGAAATTATTTACTAAGATGGGTGTATGTGCGACTATCTAATCAATTGATATGTGCTAATCATAATGTTAATGTGTAATGCATGCTATGGATAAGCTAATGTAGAACAATACAATAGTATCATAAAGAGTTAAGGTGGCATAGTGGAAGAGACTTGTTGGAGGAAAAATGCTACCAAACAAGATACTTGCACTAGCAAAATAACCTTAAACTATTCCAAGGAAAAAAATAATAGTTGTTTATTCAAATAAGGAATGCTTGATTACATAGCTCTTAGGAGCTATTTATTATCATGACTCTAACTACTTGATAATAACAAAAATTAAAATAGTCTACTGGATAATGATTAAAAATGAAAATGATAACTTAGAATAAAAAATTAAAATGAAAGAAAAGCCATCCCATGCTACGTTGATGTTTATTTGTTGGTCTATGCTTATCCCATGCTACTTTGGTGTTATGCGTCTCTTGTCATGCTATCCCATGCTACATCAGTCTTCCCCAGTTGGAAAGGACTCATCCATGAGTGCTCTTCAGAGTACAATGGTGCATCTAGAGAATGATATTCAGTGAGATTGGGGACATTGAAAGTGGAAGAGATTGCCAAGCCAGGTGGTAAGTCGACAATATAAGCATTGTCATTAATCCTTTGTAAAATGTGACAAGGCCCGATTTTCTTCTTCTTCAACTTATTGTATGTACCCATGGGAAAGTGATCCTTGCGAAGGTGCACCATCACTAAGTCTCCAACAACAAAGACTTTTAACCGTCGGTGTTTGTCAGCAGCTTCCTTGTACTTCACATTAGATTCTTCTAATTTGTGCTTAATAGCCGATTGAATGGCTTTAATATTTTCAGGAAAGTGCTCAGCCGTAGTGTTGTACCTAGGGACCTTTGGCAAAGGAACCAAATCAAGTGTGTGTTACGGCTGTCATTGATAAACCACTTCAAAGGGAGTCTTACCTATTGACCTATTCACTATGTTATTGTAAGCAAACTCTGCTGGTGCGAGGAATTGATCCCACTGTTTTGGCCAGTCACTACAAAAGCATCGAATTATATTTTCCAAAATTCAATTAACAACCTCCCTCTGTCCATCAATTTGAGGGTGAAATGAGCTACTATACTGAAGAGTAGTGTTGAATAATTTCTAGAGGGTACACCAAAAGTAAGAGAGGAACTTGGTGTCTCTGTCAGAGGTAATAGTTTTTGGAACCCCATGAAGTTGAACCACTTCCTAGAAGAATGGGCTCACAATATGGGAGGCGTCTGAGGTGTTTTTGCAAGGTATAAAATGGGTCATCTTAAAAAACCTATCCACAACCACAAAAACAGAATCATGGGTGCATTGCGCCAAGGTAGACCGAGAATAAAATCTATAGAAATATCCTCCCACGGTGTTGCTGGCACTGGGAGAAAAGTGTATAGGCTTGTGTTCTGTGCCTGGCCTTTATTGCTCCGACAGATAAAACATTTCTAAACATACTCGTTAACATCCCTCTTTAGCCTTGGTCAGAAATACTTTTCCTCAACTAAAGGTATTGTCTTGTCTTGGCCGCGATGACCACCGAGACCACCTACATGTAATTCGGCAATCAAATGTTCTTGTAGAGATCCTTGAGGAATGCAAAGTCAATGTTGAAAAAATAAAAAGTCATCTTGTAACAAGTATGGTTCGTTGGCCCATCCATGCGAGCATTGAACCCAGACTTCCGCAAAGTCTTCATTAGTGGCATAGACATCTTTCAAACATTCAAACCCCGATGACCTCTAATTCCATGGTAATGAGTAATGTTGCTCGCCGACTCAAAGCATCAGCCACCTTGTTTTGTTGGCTGGTCTGGTGCTTGATTACAAAAGTGAACTGTTGCAAGTAGGCAACCCACTGAGCATGCATACGGTTCAGAGACTTCGGGCTATTGATATATTTTAATGCTTGATGATATGTATGCAACACAAACTCACGCTGGAATAAATACTGCTCCAATGTTTAACTGTTTGAACCACAACATAAAATTCAAGTGCGTAAGTTGTCCATTTCTGTCGAGTGTCACTAAGTTTTTCGCTGAAGAAATCTTGGGATAACACTGCACCGATTCCAATAATAGAAGCATCTGTTTCTACCTCAAAAGCTTTCTTAAAATCAGGTAAAACTAGTACCGGGGCAATGGTCAACTTCTCTTTGATTAGCTCAAAACTTTGAGCATCTTCTTTACTCCAGCAAAATTTTCCCTTCTTAAGGCATTATGTGATATGAGCCATAATGGAACTGAAGTTACGAATGAACCTCCTATAGAAGGTGGCTAGGCCATGAAAGCTTCTTACCTTGTTGATTATATATAGTGTAGGCCATTGCTAGATGGCCTGAATTTTCACATAATCCACGTGGATTCCATTGGCACTGACAATAAACCCCAAAAACATTAAGCTAGAGGTCATAAAAATACATTTATGGAGGTTAATGAACAACAGATTTTTTTGTAGAACTTCAAGGATTTTCCATAAATGTGATAAGTGAGCAGACTCTAATTTGCTGTAGATCAAGATGTCATCAAAATAAACTACCACAAAATGTCCAATAAAAGGTTTTAGAACCTGGTTCATTAGTCGCATGAAGGTGCTGGGGGCTCTGGACAAACAAATGGGATGACGAGCCACTCATATAGACTTTCTTTTGTCTTGAAGGCAATCGGATGCATAACTGATGGTAACCACTGTGTAGATCGATCTTTGAGAATACATGCCCTCCGCGTAACATATCCAACATATCATTAAGACATAGGATGGGGAAATGATATTGGACAGTGATCTTATTGATTGCTCAACTGTCCACACATCCTTCACATTCCATTCTTTTGGGGGACTAACAATGCCGGTACGACACACGAGCTTTTACTTTCTTGTATTACTCATTTCTTTAACAGCTCCTTTACCATTTCTTGAAGGATAGCATCCTCACTTGGGCTCATTTTGTAATGAGGGAGGTTTGGGAAATTGGTTCCCAGGATAAAGTCAATCTGGTGTTGAATATCTCAGAGGGAAGGCAATCCATTTGGTAACTCTTGGGGCATAATATCTTTGAACTCGTTAAGGAGTGGCTGGAGCAACTCAAGCACATTAGTCAACCAAAACCCATTTTCTTCATTTTGTATGACCACAACAAACACGACTCGCTCTTGTCTCACTTCTCTCATGAAATACTTTTGGGTACACATCATACCAGTCTTGGGCAAGTCTGCTATAGGTTTGGACTTAGTGGTTCCACCGAATTGGCAAAGAGTGAACTTAGTCCCATCTTTGGAGAACATGTACACTTTTTTTTTCCTTTTGTGTGTGGCGCTAAGGTCGAACTGCCATGGTCGACCACACAATATATGGCAAATGTCCATGTCTAGAATGTCACAAAGTACAACATCTTGGTATTTTCCAATAGAAAATGGTACCTCACATTGCTCGGTTACTTGGATTTTCCCCATTGATTTGATCCATCTAATGTTGAATAGTGTTGGGTGTTTCCTTGTGCCCAACCGCAGCTTCTTGATAATGTCCCGAGAAACAATCTTTGTGCTACTATCACTATCAATAATGACATCATAAATATCCTGTTTTATCTTGCATCATGTATGAAAGATGTTGTGCCATTGAGGATCGTTGTTTGCCTTCGAAATGGTGAGTATTAAGCATCGCACTATGTATGAACAACCATCTGATTTTGTAAGGAAACGATCTAACCCATGGCAGCGAAAAAAAAAATAAAACAATGATCGATTCCATGTTAAGCCAAGATCAGGATACAAATATTACAGATAATATGTTAAATCAAATATTCTGTAGTAATATGAACAATTAGAGTAAAGATTAGAGTTCATACGCACGTTTGGAGGCTTCTTCAAACTTGTCTCTAACTGGGTTCGCTACTGATTCAAAACAGAATCGAACCAGCGGTAGTCCACAAGAAGATAACCTGAAGAGCTAAAGAGGGATTTGCTAGATCCTCTTTAACCTCAAGAACCAAGAACAAGAATCAAATAAATTTGATTCAACAAAAGTAAAGTGGTATGAATAGTGAGAGGGGGCTGGAGCTTTTTCAATGAATAATATAAAAATGACTTCACTCTTTTAATTCATAAAACACATGCACTTATATAGTGCATGTGAAACCCTATTCCATTAAGGAATAGGCTTAGGCATCAACCCAAACAGCCCCATTGAGATATTTTTATTTAATAATTACTATTTCAATTAAATTCAATTAATATATAAAATATATTAACATTTAATAATAACAATAATTCAGTTATATATATGCGTACATATATTTAAATATATACTCACTTATTTAATTTTAATATCAAATTAAATAAAGTAAACAACCTCAACAAATTTAATTGTACTGTGAGATTACCAAAATACCCTTTCGCCTAAAAAGACGAAACGCCATTTACATAAACTGATTCTTAAATTATCTTCTATGTGTGTGACCCGTAGACTCCTCATCATACTAGTAGTGTGTAGTATTGCGATTAACACCATTTAATCGTCTCACTACACACAGACCAAGATTGGCCCCTAGCAAGGCATCATGGCCACCTGATAGATTCGGATTCAGCTAAGTAGCTACCTGTCAACGATATGGTTACCGTACAATTTAATCTTTTCATCATTTGTTATCTCATCGAGACCAAGGCACAAAAATAATGTCAACCTTAGTTACTCTTGACATGTATGTATTCAGGTACTGGACCAATGACCGGAATAATGAACCGGATTGGGCAACAACTCAATCCCACTGTGGCCACAGTTTTAGTGTCATTGCCATTTATTGAATTATGCTGTGAGATAACTTCTCTCGTACCTGGGAGTGATGAATCCTCTGTCGATCCACCATAGTCTCGATACACTCCTTGATGCAGGCAATCACTACCGTATTGACAGCTCTGAATAAAACTGCGTTCGGCTAGTGCCAAACTACACCAATCGATGCACAAGGTGCTCAAGTGATCTCAAGTCTAAGGATCACATGCACCACCATTCGTTAGAGGATTTGTTCCATAGACACTGGGGTTACCATCCATATGGAATCCTCGGTGGGTCCATCCAAGTGAACTTGCCTACAGCAAGCACCCATGTGTTGCACCAGGTTGTCACCAAACAACCTTGACAAGTGAGATCAATCACTGCCTTTCGACAGGGTTGTTCAACATTATGATAGTCTTACCATATTATCTGTGCCCTTACTTTAGAATAACTAGGGCTACGGACGTTTCTAGAATGGCCACCATATGTGCTCATAGGGTTTTCACCATCAAGATTTGAAACACTTGATACACTCGTCACAATTCTACAATTCTAAGGACATATATCAATACATACAATATGATTTACGCGATATAGAATAAAATGCCTTTTATTGATCAATGAACATTATTACAAAGAGGCAATTCTATAATAATTGAATGGCTCTAGGGCACCTACTGTAACAATCTACCACTTGCACTATAGCCAATCATTCATGTATTTAATGTCAAATGATCTCAAGTGTTGTTCATGCTTCTACTGCGACAGAGGCTTTGTCAGTGGATCTGCGAGATTGTTGTCAGTATGCACTTTACTGATCTACACATCTTTCCTCTCAACTATTTCTCTGATGAGATGGAATCGTCTGAGTATGTGTTTGGACTTCTAATGAGACTATGGTTCCTTGGCTTGAGCGATTGCTCCATTGTTGTCACAATATATGTTTACTACATCAACAATCGTGGAAACCACACCAAGTTTGGTGATGAACTTCTTAATCCAGATTGCCTCCTTGGCCACATATGATAATGCAATATACTTAGCCTTTATTGTAGAGTCTACTACAGTGCTTTGCTTGGAGCACTTCCAACTCACTGCACCCCTATTGAGACAAAATACAAATGCTGATTGCGATCGATAATCATCTTTGTCCATTTGGAAACTAGCATCATTGTATCCTCTTACAGTGAGCTCATCTTCCCCTCCATAAACCAAGAACATATCCTTAGTCCTCTTCAAGTACTTAAGAATGTTATTGACAGCCATCCAGTGATGCTCACCTGGATCCGATTGATATCTACTACAAGTGCTCAAAGCACATGAGACATCGATCCGAGTGCATAACATGGCATACATGAGGGATCCAATTGTTGATGCATATTGATGCGTGTTTACTACAACATGCAAAAATAGCAAGTATACTAGTCGCAAAAAGTAATAAAGTGATGAGTGAGTATCGTTCCCACGAGGATAGTGTTACTAATTACTGATTTTTCTAGTTTAAGTCCTAATTGAAGCAAAAATAAATTGGATTGATGGAAGATTAAGAAACTAAATACAAATGCAAAACCCAACAACTTAACTAATTAAACAATTCTAAACAAATGCTAGGGTGCTGAATTCACCTAAATACGCTGACCCAAATCATAGAATCTATTACCCAAGTTCTAATTATTGAAAATCGAATTCCCTAAGTTGTAAAACATACATTCTCATGCCACATTTCCCTACTTATCCCTATTAAGCTTCCGCACCCAACAAAATGAAGATTAATAGTTCAAAGGATTTTAAGCTTTGTGGAATTCTATCTAGATTTCATAGATCGTTAAACCTATCTCTAGCGTTTGCTAATCTATGGTATTTATCCCAAGAGGCACAATCACAAATCACTTCTCAGTCTCATTGTGAACAACACACATTTGAATGGTGATCAAACATCCAAAAGACATTAAGCAAAGAGATAAACACTCAATCATGAAATTAAAACTCAAAGTAATTCAATCCATATAAATTTGAATCATTGTATCAAGATTACATCAAACCCTAGCTAAACAACTCAGTTCATACTCAAAAACGAAATAAAACAACAAAAACAAACTGAATCAAGATTCATCATTGAAAAGCAAGCAAAAGATGGAGAAATCTTCTCTAATTTGAAGCCCAAATCTTCAATAATCTTCTCCTTCCATGAGCTGCCTCCCAAATCACGAACCAAGCCTCTTTTTCTTTCCTTTTCGCTCTAATTTATACCTCTCTCACTTAAGGACGAAGCCCTAGCAAGCCAAAACGCGTCGTTTTATTTTTTACAGCTGCTGCAGTTGTCGCCGCGGCGAAGCTTTTTCCTCGCCGCGGTGAAGAATTACAGGCCCAATTTGAGCATGATATAGTTCGAATCTGGAAAACTGTTAAACATATGAATTGTAGCCCTTTCAATTATATTTCTTGTCGTTCAAGAATCAGAACAATCCGAGGTCTACAGCTCAAGTTATGGCTGAAATACTGAAGCACGTCCAAAGACGTTTTTCTTCAGTTCCCAGCGTCCTTTTCACGACTTCAAGCCAAGTTTTCACCTTTGTCCAGTCAGAATTAGGAAAAACCCAAAACATGAACGTTGTATCTCTTCTTCTTAGCTTTCCAAAGCTTCTAAATTCAGATCATTCCGAGTTTTCAAGCTCAAGTTACACAATTTACGCTCAAAACTGTCATTTATGCTAAAAATCATCGTTTAGGCCTACAAAGACAAATTAATAGAATTAGGTAGCAATTATGGCCCAAATTGTATGAAAAGTATCCTAAATCCTATCAAAATTCAATGCAAAATCATAGTGTAAAATACGCTTATCAACTACCCCCAAACTTAAGATTTGCTCGTCCTCGAGCAAAAAGGAATAAAAACTCAAAGGAAGAAAAGCAACAAACAACCAAAAACACAAAACAACAAAACAACAAAACTAAAAATGAACAAACAAAAATTAGGTTCAAACTCAACACAAGAATTGCCTAGAATTTATACAAGTCTCTAAGGTTGTTGAAAAAATTATTAGTAGAAAATGTTCAACACTCCAAGAAGTTATAAGTTGCATCGACTATCTTTCTCTATTGATCCCCCGAGTAGGTGATCCCCACTTCAGTCCACATTCCGACTTCCCGGATTATTTTATGCAGAAATGTAAAGTTTATCAAATGGTGGCAGACTCCATAAGCCTAAGTATCGAACTACTCTCCACTAATGTGGACTAGACATCGCTAAGGATCAAAAGGTCTTTGCAAGCTTGTAACGTTAGGCTCGAGTGGTGGGCTCCAAGGAAAATGATAGGATAAACAAAGTAAGAGAACTCGGTTTTCCTCATGCAAACACTAAGAGCTACATCAATCTCCACTTTCTTTCTCAACCACCAATCAAAGTGTCAACCATTTTACAACCCTCAAACTTATGCATTTCTTATTTTTGATTTTGAATTGAACTAAAGCAATTCTTTTTTTTCTTTTTTTTCTTCTTCTTCTCTTTTTTTTCTTTTTTTTTTTTTTTTTTTTTCAAATATAAATATTTACAATAACAATTATTTGCAACACCATTGAGGTCTATTGCCCCTTCTTCGTGCCCTTTTTTTGCAACCCCCAAACTTAAGATTTTGGTCCATCACTTATTCACACACCTCTCAAAGCTCTTTTGTGTCATACATTAGGTCCATAATTCTCCTAAAGGGTATGATAAAGTGTTTAGGGTATAGGGATTGGAAAATTTTTTGGTTTGCAAGGAAAATAAGGCAATGAAAATCTCATAAGGCTCAAATGGGTGACTAGGGAAAGATTCATTTATGGGTCGGCTAGAAAGGCTCAAACGTTCCAAAAAATGCCTAAATCATTTCCTCAACAATGTCTAATCCTAGAATTTCGCCTCAAGCACTTCTCTACTAGGTTCTAGAGTCCACCAACATTATCAAACTTCAACTAACCACATAAAATGTTTCTAAGCATGCCGAAAAAAATGAAAATGGTGGTTGAACCACTCAACAAACCTCAATCAAAATTCAATCAATAAACCTAAACTTGAAGCAATGCTCAACATTTTCCAAGAATAATATCCCAACAATTCAAGTTTCATCATAGACTTATGCCATTCATCATCGGCAAAAACAATCAAACTAAATAAAATAACTAAAGTTTTTTTTTTTTTTTCCGTTTAAGGTGTACGTGGCGTTGTTATACCGAGAGGTTGCCAAGTCTTGCTAGGCGCTTTTAAGGCGGGTTAGGTTTCGGTTTCCGCCGTATACCCTTAAACCAAGCTTTATGTCTATTTCCTACCCCCAAACTTAAAATGACATTGTCCCCAATGTCACATCATGCACATCCAAGGAATAGAAAAACAAAAGTAAAGGTTACGAGATACTCCCCGACTAATCCGTAAAGGCCGATTTTTTATGCAACATCGACATCCATTCCTTGGCTTCCTCATCATCATCATCGTCAAACAAATGAAAGTCTATGGTGCCAAATGTGTTAGATACCCTCACCAATTAATATGAAAGAATTACATCCTAATCTCAACCTTATTGAACTAAACCTAAAATCTAAACAAAAATAAATAAAGAGCCAAAAACCAGGAAATCAAAATTAATTCCTACTTGCAAAACATAAAGAAATAAAAACAAAAACTAAAAAGAAAAGTGCTTCAGGAAAATTTTCGCAAAAATGAAAGGTCACGCGACTATTAAAAGGAAATAGACTTCGCCGCGGCGAAGTTCTTCATGATAAAACCCTAAATTCAAACCCAGTCGTCACCGCGGCGACAACAAATTCTTTGCCGCGCGAAAAAATTACAGGAGCTACAACATTCTTCAGGCACTTTGCCCCGCGAAGAACAATCTTCGCCCCGGCGAAGTCTAGAGTTTTTCTTTCCTTTTCCTTAGCTTCAAACTTCACCTGAAACACCCAAAAACACATAAATTAAAACTAATTCAAAATCATAAGAAAACTAAGACAAATTCAAATAGCAATGAAATGAAAAACAATTGAAAAGACTTGGGTTGCCTCCCAAGAAGCGCTTGTTTATAGTCAAAAGCTCGACTTTCCCATGGTCCTTCGTCAATCCGGATCCTTGTGGGGTGCTTCACTTCTCATTGCCTCCTCTTGATCTTTCCTTTGGATTTCGGACATTCTCATAAGCATCTTTTCGGAACTTCAAATTCGTATATGCGTACTTGAGATGAGATGGTGATTGGTTGAGTCCAATGTTTGGAGCCTCTTCCAACACCAATTTTGACTTGTGCGCATTTATACCAAATTCCTCAAATTGTTCCTTGTGAGGTAAGTTGCTTGGTTGAAATTCCCCTAAGTATTTTGCACACCTTTCCGCTTTGAGATTTTCCTCTTCATTGGTCTTGTCTTCATGTTCTTCCAACTTTTCTTCATTGTGAGGTTGCTCCAACACTATACCTCTCCTCAATGGTATGACATTTAATTGTTCTTCAGGATTTGTGACCTTTGTGCTCGGTAAAGAACCTTGAGATCTCTCTGTCAGTTGTTCAACCAATTGCCTCATTTGAACCTCCAAATTTTGAATGGACACTCCTTGATTTATGAAGTTTGAGTGTGTCTCATTCATAAAACTTGTGGTTTCTTGCATGAACTCTTCGAATATATCTTCCAATTTCGACATTCTTTGCTCACATGGTTGATGATTCACCACTGGTTGATGGTTTGGCATTGTCCTTTGATTTGATTGACTACTTTGATCGCTCCAGGACAAATTTGGGTGATTCCCCCAACCAAGATTGTAAGCATCGGAGAAGGAGTCACTTTGCAGCCTTTGTGAACTAACCACGTAATTCACTTGCTCGGTTGTTGAGAAGAATAACTGGTTCCCATCTTGGCATTCCACACTCTCATGGTTTCCTGCACAAAATTCACAAGTTATAAATGGTGAGTGAAAAGAATTTACATTCATACCTCCTGATTGGCTTTGAAGTGATGTAACTTGTGCAGATAATGTGGCAAACTCATCGACTTCATGTAGACCCATTGTTCTCTTCGGCATTGCTCTCTCATTAGGTCTTTGGTAGTCATTGTTGGCCATCAGCTCAAGCAATTCATAAGCATCTTTTGGGGTCTTATTATTTAAGGCTCCGCCTGCTGCCACATCTACCATCATTTGAATATTTGGTAGCAACCCATTGTAAAATGTTTTGGACTTGTCTCCAAAACGGTAGACCATTATGTGGACAATTCCTCAACAACTCCGTGTACCTCTCCCAAGCTTCATAAAGTGATTCATCGTTGCCTTGCACGAAAGAGGTAATGTCAATTCTCATACTTGAGACTATACAATAATTACAATTAACTACACAAATGAAATAAAAGCTTCAATTTAGCACTACACTAGATACTATCAATATTAATAATCAACTATCCCCGGCAACGGCGCCAAAAACTTGATGCGTGTTTAATACAACATGCAAAAATAGCAAGTATACTAGTCGCAAAAAGTAATAAAGTGATGAGTGAGTATCGTCCCACGAGGATAGTGTTACTAATTACCGATTTTTCTAGTTTAAGTCCTAATTGAAGCAACAATAAATTGGATTGATGGAAGATTAAGAAACTAAATACAAATGCAAAACCCAACAACTTAACTAATTAAACAATTCTAAACAAATGCTAGGGTGCTGAATTCACCTAAATACGCTGACCCAAATCATAGAATCTATTACCCAAGTTCTAATTCCTTGATTGAAAATCGAATTCCCTAAGTTGTAAAACATACATTCTCATGCCACATTTCCCTACTTATCCCTATTAAGCTTCCGCACCCAACAAAATGAAGATTAATAGTTCAAAGGATTTTAAGCTTTGTGGAATTCTATCTAGATTTCATAGATCGTTAAACCTATCTCTAGCGTTTGCTAATCTATGGTATTTATCCCAAGAGGCACAATCACAAATCACTTCTCAGTCTCATTGTGAACAACACACATTTGAATGGTGATCAAACATCCAAAAGACATTAAGCAAAGAGATAAACACTCAATCATGAAATTAAAACTCAAAGTAATTCAATCCATATAAATTTGAATCATTGTGTCAAGATTACATCAAACCCTAGCTAAACAACTCAGTTCATACTCAAAAACGAAATAAAACAACAAAAACAAACTGAATCAAGATTCATCATTGAAAAGCAAGCAAAAGATGGAGAAATCTTCTCTAATTTGAAGCCCAAATCTTCAATAATCTTCTCCTTCCATGAGCTGCCTCCCAAATCACGAACCAAGCCTCTTTTTCTTTCCTTTTCGCTCTAATTTATACCTCTCTCACTTAAGGACGAAGCCCTAGCAAGCCAAAACGCGTCGTTTTATTTTTTACAGCTGCTGCAGTTGTCGCCGCGGCGAAGCTTTTTCCTCGCCGCAGTGAAGAATTACAGGCCCAATTTGAGCATGATATAGTTCGAATCTGGAAAACTGTTAAACATATGAATTGTAGCTCTTTCAATTATATTTCTGGTCGTTCAAGAATCAGAACAATCCGAGGTCTACAGCTCAAGTTATGGCTGAAATACTGAAGCACGTCCAAAGACGTTTTTCTTCAGTTCCCAGCGTCCTTTTCACGACTTCAAGCCAAGTTTTCACCTTTGTCCAGTCAGAATTAGGAAAAACCCAAAACATGAACGTTGTATCTCTTCTTCTTAGCTTTCCAAAGCTTCTAAATTCAGATCATTCTGAGTTTTCAAGCTCAAGTTACACAATTTACGCTCAAAACGGTCATTTATGCTAAAAATCATCGTTTAGGCCTACAAAGACAAATTAATAGAATTAGGTAGCAATTATGGCCCAAATTGTATGAAAAGTATCCTAAATCCTATCAAAATTCAATGCAAAATCATAGTGTAAAATACGCTTATCACATATGGGATCCTCTTCATTCTATCTCTCTCATCTTGCGTTCTAGGACACATATCCTTGGAGAGATAAACACCATGTGACATCGGAAGAATTCCTTCTTAGATTCTTCCATACTGAATCTTTCCAGTACTTTGTCAATATATGCATTCTGACTTAGGCTAAGCAACCTACGCGATCTATTATGATAGATCTTTATTCCAAGGATGTACGCTACTTCCCATAAGTCCTTCATGGAGAAACACTTGGATAACCAAGTCTTTACCGACTGCAAGTTTAGTATATCATTCCCAATCAGAAGTATGTCATCGACATAGATACACTGCGCTCCCATTCACTTTCTTGTAAACACAGGGCTTATCTTCGTTCTTGATAAAACTTAATTCTTTTATGGCTTCATCGAAAAGAATGTTCCAGCTCCTTGAAGCTTGCTTGAGTCCATAAATGGATCTCTGCAACTTGTATACACTATCAACTTGCCTATCAAGAACGAAACCATTGGGTTGTATCATATACACATCCTCTTCAAGGTTTCCGTTCAGGAAAGCTGTTTTGACATCCATTTGCCAAATCTCATAGTCATGATATGTAGCAATCGCAAGCATAATCTGGATGGATTTAATCATGGTAACCGGCGAAAAGGTTTCTTCATAGTCAATACCAACCTTTGGCAACCAGTCGTGCCTTATAAGTATGCACCTTGCCATCCATGTCAGTCTTCTTCTTGAATACCCATTTACACCCTATGGGTTTTACCCCTTCAGGTGGTTCCACTAGAGACTATACATGGTTCTGGTACATGGAGTCCATCTCAGATTTCATGGCTTCGAGCCATTTAACAAAATTTGGATCCGATATAGTGTCTTCGTAGGTTCCGGGTTCATCGTCTTGGTAGACTAGTACGTCACCATGTTGAGTCATGAGATAATCGTATCTCTCAGACTCATGGCGTACTCTCCCATATTTACTAGCTTTTGTGCTACCTGAGGTGGTTCACTTTGATCCACAAGTTATGGAGTAACCTCCTTATGATGTTCAACCACTTCAGGTGGCACATCATCCCATCCTTCGTCTAGTATATTTTGTGGTTCTAGAACTTCATCGAGTTCTACTTTTCTCCCACTAGTACTTCTTAGAAAAAATTCCTTTTTTAGGAAGACACTAGTACGAGCAAAAAAAAATTTGTGCTCTTCTGAGTGGTAGAAATAGTATCATTTGTCTCCTTTGGATACCCCACAAATATACATTTACAGGATTTTAGGCCTAGCTTATTCGAAGTCAATTTCTTGACATAAGCTTCTCAACCCCAAATCCTTAGATAAGACAAGTTGGACTTTCGCCCACTCCATAGTTCATATGGAGTCTTATCTATAGACTTTGACGGCACATGGTTCAAAACGTGAGTCGCAGTTTCTAGGGCATAACCCTTGAATGATGCAGATAGATCACTTAAACTCATCATGGACTTAACCATATCAAGTAAGGTTCTATTCCTCATTTCGGATACTCCATTGTGTTGGGTGTATACATATGGGTGAGTTGTGATACTATCCCACATTCCTTCAATTATTCAGAAAACCCTGAGCTTAAGTATTCACCTCCTCGATCCGACCAAAGAGTTTTAATACTTTTGCCCAACATATTCTGTACTTCATTCCTAAATTCTTTGAATTTATCAAAGGCTTTAGATTTATGTCTCATAAAATAGACATAACCATATCTACTGAAATCATCAGTAAATGTGATGAAGTATGAATATCCACCTATGGCTTCAACTATTAGTGCACCACATACATCACCATGGATGATGCCTAACAGTTCAGTAGCCCTTTCACTTTGTCCTATGAAAGGCAACTTGGTCATCTTGCCTAACAAGCATGACTCACATATGAAACGCCCCACTTGAGGTACGTAGTTAAGATTTGTTGTATTATTTAAATGTTCATTGATTCAGTTTGTATGTTGAGTTGGTTAAGTGTTTGCCTTGAAATTGGTTGATACTTGAGGAATTTTGGAATGGCTGTCTTTGTCGGGGCGAAGAATAGTCTTCGCTGCGGCGACGTTGGCTTCGTGTATGACGGTGTCGACTCTGTAATTTTTGCCGGGGCAACGGAAGTTTCTTCGCCGCGGCGACGAGTTGCTAAAATGTGTACGAGGTTTCTAGATATTTCTCCATAGGGGTAAAATGACCATTCTACCCCTAATTAGCAGGAAAAGTGGGGAGTGAAATGTAAGGAAATTTCAAGGAGAATATGTGAGTGTAGGGTGTGATTGTAATGAATTAAAGGATATAGATGGAATTTCCAAGGAAGAGCAAGGGCAATTTGGGAAAGGATGGTTATAATATGAGCTAAAAAGGGTCAAGTGAAATAAACCCTTCATTTCATCCATTTTCTACTGCCATTCTCATTCTCTACTTCCTTTCAATTTTCCTTTCAATTTTCCCAAGATTTCTAAGGAGTTTAAGAGATCTTTTGGGTAATTTTAGTAGAGATTTCATCTAAAGCATCCTAAGGTAAGGATTCTTGATGTGAGTTTGCTTATGGTTATATTGAAGTCTTATATTGTTGTTATTGTTTTTTTTGTTGGTTTAAGTTGTAGAGAGAAGACAAGACAACAAGGGGAAGGAAAAGTGCTAGAGAAGTCACTTTTTCGCAAGGTAAGTAAATCCAACCAAGTTGAGTTTTGAATAAGCTTTTGAGTAGAGATTTAGAGCTTGAGTAGAGATGTATGCATGTATAAATATGTATTATGCTTGTTGAGGAATTGAGTTGAGATGAGTAGCTATTTGGTGGTTGTTGGATACACTTCATGTATGAGAAGTGTTTTAATGTGTATTGAGAAATGGAAATTAAGATGAAGTTTGAGAGATGTTGTGTAACCTTTTTGGAAGTGCTTTTCTTGACAAGGATTATGATTATATGAGGGAGTTTTCTCCCATTTTGGATGGCTAGAGAATGAAGTAGAGTAGTAATTATAGTAGAGTTTTTATATGCATATGAGTTGCTTGATGAAATGCCTAAGTGAAAACATGTTACTAAAGCGCCCTTGCCACATTGTGACTTTCTGAGTGATTTTTGGGCATCTTACGGATTGAACTGGGTTTAGACCAAAACATAATAGTTATAGCCCTGTCTTTAAGCTTTAAAACGAGAGAAAAATCGTAGCAATCTGATTGTATAACTCAAGTTATCCCTTCTTGAGTGTGATCTGCGCAGAGTGGCAGTCTTTGATGCAACATTGCATTTGTGCTTTTCATGAGTGCATTAATGAGCATGAATCATCCATATGCATTAATTATGCATTATAGAAAGAGTAGAGAACTTTGAGTGTGAGCTTTATTATGAGAAAAGAGAGAAAAAGAGAATAGAGTCGGTTGTGCGATGGGGAACCCGTGAGTAATGGGTAGAGTATTCCCGCATGTACGCCGCATTAAGAGAGCTGCATGAGTATGAGAGAGAGAAGTGGTGTAGCCCGTGAGAGTGCATGCGGATGAGGTCTATACCCGAGAGTACCCGAGAGAGAGTTTATATGCTCACATGGCCAAGGGTTCCGAATCCATGCATAACCAAGTCCGATCGGCTAGAATGAGTAGAAGTCACAGAGAGCGAGCGAGTCCCAGCCGTGCCTCCAATAAGATGAGGCCGTGACTTACAAAAAGAGAGTTAGTAGAAAGAGTTAAGAGAAAGAGAAAATAGAGAGAATTATAAAAGAGTGAGTAAATGAGAATTGTAAGGAAAAAATTAGAGAGAGAGTTACGGGGATAGATGAGTAGAGGATTTACTTACTGAGCATTAGTTGTGCTCACCCTGTTGTTTCCTATGTTTTTGCAGGATCTAGGTGAGGATATAGTCGGATGGGCATCGGCAAGCGAAGGGAAATGGCTACATTGTCCACCTTGTTTTGATCCTTTTGTACATGATACAACTTTTTGTATAAAGAATGTATATGCTTAATAAAAGAAAAATTTGGGCCCAACTTTTTATGCTATATTACTTGTATTTTACTACGCATATTTTAAAAGAATATGAGTAGAATGGAGTTGTTACGTTTTTGGTATCAGAGCCGAGATTTTGGGATTTGACAGTGTACCATTCTCATCGCCACGACATCCGATAGCCGACTGTGTAAGTTAATTCTTTCCTTACGTTAAGTGTTTTCTTGAATTGATCAAGTATGGTTGTTTTGTAGATGAGACGTAGTAACAGGAGGAAGGGTAAGGGTGTGATGAATGAGGGAGAATCATCTAACCCACCGGAACAAACTCCCCCTACCCTTGATGAGACGATGATTCGGACCATTGTACAGCAGGTACTAGCAGAGAGTTAGGGGAGAGTTGTTCAGGAGAGAACCGAGACCCCTAGTAGAGTACCGCCCACAAGGCAAGAGCGAGAAGGGTCGGTACCTCAGATAGTATAGACTTGGGTTGATCCTATTCAGGGGCTTGCAAACTAGCACCATTCACCAGAGTTTAAGGGTACTAGGGACCCGCTAGAGGCAGAGGAGTGGTTTAAGTCCGTAGAGCGGATGGCGGCACTGTTTCCCATGAATGATAGAGAGAGGATCAGATATGCTAGTTTCTTATTTTGGGGAGATGCCTGAATTTGGTGGGAATTAATGGAGGAAACTCATGACATGGCCTCGATGACTTGGGAGGAATTCAGGAGATTGTTTGAGGCCGAGTATCGAATAGAAGATCGAGTACATGAGAAAGTCCAATAGTTCATTAACTTGAAGCAGGAGTCTAGTACTGTTAAGTAGTATTAAGTAAGATTCAATTCCCTTGCTCGCTTTGCACCCAGAATAGTGTATACTCCAGTGCTAAGGAGGGACAAGTTTGTGCAAGGGTTAAGATCAGATATTGCACGAGTTGTAATGACAGGAGTCGAGCCTCCTCATACCTACAGTGAGGTTTTGACAAGGGTTTTAAGGGTAGAGATTTATGTGAATAAGCATATTGCAGAAGGGTTATCTTCAGCGGTACCCAGTGAACCATCCACTACTTTATAGAGGGAGAGAGTAGATACAACAAGGAGCAGAGAAGTAAGGGCCAAGAAGAAGTTCCAACCAAGGAAGAATAGAGGAGATTGGCAGAATAAATGGCCCAGGACAGAAGGGTTTCCCCTTTGTGCTAAATGCGGGAGGAACCATTTAGGAGAGTGTTTGAGGGATACAAATGTATGTTATAGGTGTCGACAGCCAGGGCATCTGAAGAGGGATTGTAAAGCTTCTCTTCCACCAGCAGCTCAGACTTTTAGAGGTACCACTGCCAGAGTATTTACAGTGGCACAGGGTGAGGCCGAGGCCAGTCCATCAGCCATAACTGGTCAGTTGTTATTCCATGCTGTTTTCTTATATGCTTTAATTGATTCTAGGGCTACCCATTCTTTTATATCTCATGGGATGATAGAGAGATTAGGTTTGAAACCTATGAGAGTGAGTCAACCCATTAAGATAGAGTTACCTGATGGGGTGAGTGTGTTGACTCAGGAGATGTTGTTAGAAGAGTCTGTAGTGATCCATGGACGAGAGTTAGCAGTTGATTTAATAGTTTTCGATATGCCCGACTTTGATGTGATATTGGGCATAGATTTCTTAGGGAGGTATGGAGTAGAAATTGATTGTCGGAGGAAGAAAGCGAGATTTAATCTTGATAGTGGAGATAAATTTAATTTTGGAGAGGGCCACCAGTTGAGCATGTTGATTAGTAGTGTGAAGGCTAAAAAGATGTTGAGAAAAGGGTGTTCCGGATATATTGCCCATGTAGTACAGAGTGTTGATGTTCCACAG
This sequence comes from Pistacia integerrima, assembly GCA_026225825.1. Lineage (NCBI taxonomy): Eukaryota > Viridiplantae > Streptophyta > Magnoliopsida > Sapindales > Anacardiaceae > Pistacia > Pistacia integerrima. The sequence goes on from CM047749.1 coordinate 12,858,198, forward strand.
TCAGATATTTAGAGGGTGTTGATAGTTCGAGAATTTTTAGAAGTGTTTCCGGAAGACTTACCAGCTTTGCCACTAGAAAGAGAGGTTGAGTTTAGTATTGAACTAGCACCAGGAACAGCACCCATATCTAAAGCCCCTTACCGAATGGCCCCAGCAGAGCTTCAGGAATTAAAGAAGCAACTCCAAGAGCTTTTAGATAAAGGCTTTATCCGACCGAGTCATTCTCCCTGGGGAGCTCCAATTCTGTTTGTAAAGAAGAAAAACGAATCACTACGGATGTGTATTCATTACAGAGAGCTGAATAAGATGACAGAGAAGAATAAGTACCCGTTACCTCGAATAGATGATTTGTTTGATCAGTTGAAGGGAGCAGCAGTATTCTCCAAGATTGATTTGAGGTCAGGGTATCATCAGGTAAGAGTGGTCGAGTAGGATGTAGCTAAGACTGCTTTTCGTACAAGGTATGGGCATTATGAGTTTGTAGTGATGCCGTTTGGCTTGACTAATGCCCCAGCGATTTTTATGGATTTGATGAACAGAGTATTCCATGACTGTTTAGATCAGTTTATAGTGGTGTTCATTGATGATATTCTGGTTTATTCCAAATCGAGAGAAGAGCATGAGGAACATTTGAGAATAGTGCTGCAGCGGTTTAGAGAAAAGCAATTGTATGCTAAATTTTCTAAGTGTGAGTTTTAGCTTGACCAAGTAATATTTTTGGGCCATACAGTGTCTAAGGAAGGGATTTCAGGAGATCCGAGTAAGGTGAAGGCAATCCTTGAATGGCAGAGGCCGAAGACAGTAAAAGAGGTCAGAAGTTTCTTAGGCCTGGCAGGTTACTACAAACGTTTTGTTGAGGAGTTCACCCAGTTGGCTAAACCATTGAAAGCTCTTACCAAACAAAAGACTCCTTTTATATGGTCAGAAGCTTGTGAGGAATGTTTTCAAGAGTTGAAGAAGAGGTTAACGTCAGCTCTAGTGTTAGTGCTACCATAAGAGGGTGTAGATTATGATATTTATACAGATGCCTCTTTGCAAGGACTTGGGGCGGTGTTAATGCAGTTAGGTAGGGTGATAGCATATGCCTCTCGACAACTGAAAGAGTATGAGACAAGATACCCTACGCATGATTTAGAGTTGGCACCCGTGGTCTTTGCCTTAAAGATTTGGAGGCATTACCTTTATGGTGCCAAAAGTAATATCTACACCGATCATAAGAGTTTAAAGTACTTCTTCACTCAGAAGGAGCTGAATATGAGACAGAGAAGATGGTTAGAGCTGGTTAAGGATTATGAATGTGAGATCAAGTACCAACTGAGGAAAGCCAATGTAGTAGCCAATGCCCTAAGTAGAAAAGCCTATTTATCCCGACTCACCAAGCAAAAAGAACTAATAGAGGAGTTATGTAGAGAACAAATCGAGGTGATTCAGGGAAGGATTGCCAGATTAGAGATTCAATCTACTTTATTGGAGGAAGTTAAAGAAAAGCAAGTGGCCGATGAGTGGTGTCAGAGATTAGTGCAGCAAGTGCTTGAGGGTAAGACAACAGAGTTCCACTTAGTTAATGGTGTCCTCTATTTCAGAAATCGGTTGTGCATTCCTCTGAACGATGAGTTGAGAAAGAGAATTCTTTTAGAGGCTCATGACACACCTTACATTGCTCATCCTGGAGCAACCAAGATGTATCAAGATGTAAAGACAGGCTACTGGTGGCCAGGTATGAAAAGAGATATTGTAGAGTTTGTAGCTAAGTGTCTGATTTGTCAACAGGTGAAAGCAGAACACCAAAGGCCGTCAGGATTACTTCAACCACTTAGTATTCCGGAATGGAAATGGGAGAGTATTTCGATGGATTTTATCACAGGTCTCCCTAGAGTACAGAGAGGTTATAATGCTATATGGGTGATTGTGGATTGATTAACTAAGTCCGCCCATTTCCTTCCAATAAAGGAGAGTACCACCTCAGATCAGTTGGCTCAGATCTACATGAAAGAGATAGTCAGGTTACATGGTGTGCCCAAGATCATAGTGTCAGACAGGGATTTGAGATTTGTCTCAGCTTTCTGGACTAGTTTACAGAGAAATTTGGGTACCCGTTTAACATTCAGGACTGCCTATCATCCTCAGACGGATGGCTAAACAGAGAGAACAAATCAGGTGCTTGAGGATATGTTAAGAGCCTGCTGCATGGATTATAGAATGTCATGGCATGAAATGTTACCTTTGGTGGAGTTTGCTTACAACAACAGTTATCAGTCTACGATTAAGATAGCGCCTTACGAGGCTTTGTATGGTAGACGATACATGTTTCCACTACATTGGGATGGGATAGGTGAAAAGGATGAGTTGAGTACCGCTTCTTGGGCTAGAGGTGACTCAGAAAATGATAGAAGATGTAAGATTAACCAGAAAAAGAATGAAGCAAGCCCAAGATCGATAGAAAAGTTATGCCGATTTGAAGAGAAAAGAAGTTGAATTTCAAGTGGGTGATAAACTGTTTTTGAGAGTTTCCCCTTACAAGCGAGTGATGCGCTTCGGGAACAAAGGGAAGTTAGCACCGAGATTCATAGGTCCATTTGAGATATTGCAAAGAGTGGGAAAGGTTGCCTATAGATTGGCACTACCACCTAGTTTAGACAAGGTGCATGATGTTTTCCATGTCTCGATGCTGCAGAATTATGTAAGTGATCCTTCCCATATCCTGAGTATAGAGGACATTGAGTTAGCAGAGAATCTCGTGTATGAGGAATGTCCAGTACAGATTCTAGATCGAAGGATTAAAGAGCTTCGGAACAAGAGTATTCCGCTAGTGAAGGTCCTTTGGAGGAATCACAAGGTAGAAGAAGCGACATGGGAGGTAGAACGAGACATGCAGAATCGCTTCCCGGAGTTATTTGTGTGAATTTCGGGGACGAAATTCTTTTAAGGGGGGAGAATTGTAACGCCCCACTTGACGTACGTAGTTAAGATTTGCTGTATTGTTTAAATGTTCATTGACTCAACTTTAATTGAGTTTGTATGTGGAGTTGTTTGAGTGTTTTCCTTGAAATTGGTTGAAACTTGAGGAATTTTGGAATGGCAGTCTTCGTCGCGGCGACATTGGCTTTGTGTATGGCGGTGTCGACTCTGTAATTTTTCACCGGGGCGACGGAAGTTTCTTCTCCGCGGCGACGAGTTGACTAAAATGTGTATGAGGTTTCTAGATATTTCTCCATAGGGGTAAAATGACCATTCTACCCCTAATTAGCAAGAAAAGTGGGGAGTAAAATGTAAAGAAATTTCATGGAGAATAGATAAGTGTGGGGGTGTGAGTGTAATGAATTAAAGGATATAAATGGAATTTCCAAGGAAGAGCAAGGGCAATTTGGGAAAGGATGGTTATAATATGAGCTAAAAAGGGTTAAGTGAAATAAACCCTTCATTTCATCCATTTTCCACCGCCATTCTCATTCTCTACTTCCTTTCAATTTTCCCAAGATTTCTAAGGAGTTTAAGAGATCTTTTGGGTAATTTTAGTAGAGATTTCATCTAAAGCATCCTAAGGTAAGGATTCTTGATGTGAGTTTGCTTATGGTTATATTGAAGTCTTATATTGTTGTTATTGTTCTTGTTGTTGGTTTAAGTTGTAGAGAGAAGACAAGACAACAAGGGGAAGGAAAAGTGCTAGAGAAGTCACTTTTTCGCAAGGTAAGTAAATCCAACCAAGTTGAGTTTTGAATAAGCTTTTGAGTAGAGATTTAGAGCTTGAGTAGAGATGTATGCATGTATAAATATGTATTATGCTTGTTGAGGAATTGAGTTGAGATGAGTAGCTATTTGGTGGTTGTTGGATACACTTCATGTATGAGAAGTGTTTTAATGTGTATTGAGAAATGGAAATTAAGATGAAGTTTGAGAGATGTTGTGTAACCTTTTTGGAAGTGCTTTTCTTGACAAGGATTATGATTATATGAGGGAGTTTTCTCCCATTTTGGATGGCTAGAGAATGAAGTAGAGTAGTAATTATAGTAGAGTGTTTATATGCATATGAGTTGCTTGATGAAATGCCTAAGTGAAAAGATGTTACTAAAGCGCCCTGTCCACAGTGTGACTTTACGAGTGATTTTTGGGCATCTGACGGATTGAACTGGGTTTAGACCAAAACATAATAGTTATAGCCCTGTCTTTAAGCTTTAAAACGAGACAAAAATCGTAGCAATTTGATTGTATAACTCAAGTTATGCCTTCTTGAGTGTGATCTGCGCAGAGTGACTGTCTTTGATGCAACATTGCATTTGTGCTTTTCATGAGTGCATTAATGAGCATGAATCATCCATATGCATTAATTATGCATTATAGAAAGAGTAGAGAACTTTGAGTGTGAGCTTTATTATGAGAAAAGAGAGAAAAAGAGAATAGAGTAGGTTGTGCGATGGGGAACCCGTGAGTAATGGGTAGAGTATTCCCGCATGTACGCCGCATTGAGAGAGCGGCATGAGTATGAGAGAGAGAAGTTGTGTAGCCCATGAGAGTGCATGCGGATGAGGGCTATACCCGAGAGTACCCAAGAGAGAGTTTATACGCTCACATGGCCAAGGGTTCTGAATCCATGCATAACCGAGTCCGATCGGCTAGAATGAGTAGAAGTCACAGAGAGTGGGAGCGAGTCCCGGCCGGGCCTCCAGTAAGATGAGGCCGTGACTTACAAAAAGAGAGTTAGTAGAAAGAGTTAAGAGAAAGAGAAAATAGAGAGAAGTATAAAAGAGTGAGTAAATGAGAATTGTAAGGAAAGAATTAGAGAGAGAGTTACGGGGATAGATGAGTAGAGGATTTACTTACTGAACATTAGTTGTGCTCACCCCGTTGTTTCCTATGTTTTTGCAGGATCTAGGTAAGGATACAGTCGGATGGGCGTCGGCAAGCGAAGGGAAATGGCTACACTGTCCACCTTATTTTGATCCTTTTGTACATGATACAACTTTTTGTATAAAGAATGTATATGCTTAATAAAAGAAAAATTTGGGCCCAACTTTTTATGCTATATTACTTGTATTTTACTATGCATATTTTAAAAGAATATGAGTAGAATGGAATTGTTACAACATACCTCAAATGACTGAGAGTGAAAAAGTTCCAAAACTCCATCCCTTTGAAGTTTTGCAATGCGAGTCTTATTAACATGACCCAATCTCCAGTGCCAGAGGTATGTCTGGTTTTGATCGCTATGTTTAGCTTTCTTGGTTTCAACATTGACAATATCTTTATTGTTTAAATCAAGAACATATAGCCCGTTATATAACCTTGCAATTCCAAATAGAATACCATTCAAACTAAAGGACAACAATCCATTAGATATCTCAAAATGATACCCTATATTATCCAAAGCAGATACTTAAATAATATTTCTAGAAATAGAAGGTACGTAATAACAGTTATGTAGTTCCAACAATAAGCCTATGGGCAAAGATAAACAATAAGTCCCTATAGCCAATGAAGCCACATGTGTTGCATTTCCAACTCATAGGTCCACCTCTCCCTTGGCGAGCACTCTACTCTGCCTTAGTCCCTACACATCAGTACAAATGTGAGTACCACATCCTATGTTAATGACCCAAGATGTTGAAGGAGAGAAGTTAATCTCAATCAAAAACACACCTAAAGTCGAAGCATCTGACTTCTTTTTGCTTGCGAGGAAAGCCTTGCAGTGTTTCCTCCAGTGGCCAGGCTTGCCACAATAGAAGCATACTACTTTCTTGCCTTTTCCTACAACACCCTTAGGCTCGAGAGCATCCTGTCCTTTGGGGTTGGGCTTGGGATTGGCCTTGGCCTTTCCCTTGCCTTTACCGTTTCCTTTACTAGCAGCTACCAGTAAAACAGGCTTGGACTTCTTCAAGTCCTTCTTGGCAGTCTTCAGCATGTTCAAAAGCTCCGACAAGGTTTTCACCATTATGTTCATATTGAAGTTCATGATGAACAGTGCATAAGAGTCAGGCAAGGATTGTAGAATTAAATCCACTTGTAATTCTGTATCCAATTGAAACCCCAAAGTCTCAGGCCTCTCCATGTGCTCGATCATTTTGAGCACATGAGGGCCAACTTGGGCTCCCTCAGTTAGGAGACTTCCAAACAATGCTTTTGACACCTTGTACCTCTCATGTCGAGCATTCCTGTCACGCCCCCTCTCGAGTATCCCTATCCCACCGGATCCAGGTGCTCCAGGAGATCAAGATCCCGAAAGGAAGGTGAACACTCTTTTAAAAAAAAAAAACATTCATAAAAACAATTCCGTTTATATATGAAAGTGAAAAATAGTGCATTTGCATGTTTAAGGTTTAGAAGGTGGAAATACACAGATAATTATTCTAAAGACAGGAACTGAAATCCAGTTACAAAAGAAATGTAGTATCAAAGTCCACTAAAGTTTGTAAAAGATGCAGATCATCATGCGTCAAGGCCAACCTAGAGCGTAGAGTATGTTCCACACGAACCCAATCTATGGTCTTGGGGGAGGAAACATAAAACAGTGAGCTGGGAAGCCCAGTGAGCAGATAATATATTTTAAATGAAAATAACTTTAACTTTGAAAACATGCATGAATAATTGTATGTCACACAACACTAATGCACTTACATGATAAGGCAACAAACAATATATATATATTATTCTCAGATGCCATGAAATCACACACCACTATCATATAAAATAAATCAATTATCACCACCCTACTAGCACTTAGGGGCCCGGATCATAACTATCTGAACCAGTCCCTAACTCAGACATGAAGCTATACCACCCACAGTCTACCCTCGGGGTGGCACCATCCGTAGTCTACCCTCGGGATGGTATGAACATCATTGGATAGGCATGCTCGACCCACAGTCTACCCTTGGGGTGTCATGATATGGTATCAAACATAATCTCACCCATAGTCTACCCTCAAGGTGTCCAAAATCCCACACCAGCCAATAACCACCTGGTGTAATCCTGCCCCGAGCTCGTCAAGCGTCCGCCTTGTTCCAGTAGTATATCCCAATGGTTCAGTAGGATGAACCATCTCAATGCACACATGAGGATAAATATCAAATACTAGCTGATGTCTGGAGGGGGATGGTTACGGTTTCCAATCCGGGAGTCAAACATAATAATAATCATGCATCCACAATTTCATTCCAAATATGCATCATGCATGCCTTATGCATATATAAGGTATAATATAAAATTTCAATAAAAAGGCATGAAATCATGAATGCAATGCTCACCACGTCAAAATACAAAAGTATGTAAAAATTCTATTTACACCCTATATTTATCATGAATTTCTCTAAAATCCCAAAACTTTTAATTTTTGCAGTCAACCCCCAAACTGACTTTCAACCTTGACAGTTACACACCCATAACCGAGAACACAATGCCTCACCAAAATTTTCTTTTCCCATAATAACCTCCCCCCTAATTATCATCAAAGCCTAAACCCAACAAAAATAATATAAACACTCAAGATAAACTTTCGGCAACTCCAATTGCAAAATTCATAAACTAAACCCATAACAATAAATCATCAATATGACAGTACCAGAACACAAATGCTGCCTATTCTTAAATTTCATTGTGTCAAACCAACTTAACCAATCAATTATCGATTGCATGTCTTCTCCTCATCACAATACATTGCTTAGCATTCTCGGCCCATAAACCAACACAACAAAAATATTGAAGAATGACAACATGCATAACATCCAAATTGTCCACAACCACTCATGTATATATAAACCAAACCAAACCAAGCCAAAAAGACAGCCTAATACATGTAACATAGTTCCAGCAAAAATTTAAATTCACATAATAATTACAAGCATGCAATAAGGCTCCACACCACCCATTACCAAATCCCATATTTTAGCAAAACATTTCACGCACATAACCCAAAATACCCAACCTGCAGCATCTGAATTAGACTTCAAATTCCAACCAAAAAGTTCATAACATACATGAATACCTCCCATAATTCAACACTTAGCCGAACTTAACCAAAAAAAATATCAGTAAGTGAGCAAATGCATGCCAACAACTTACTTCAAAATATACTTTATAATCTTATAACTCAAACATATTATACCAACAATAAAGCAGCCAGCACAAATATAAAAAAAAATTAACCCAATCAAATGTGAATTCAAGATGCATGGAATTTTTAATGCATTTACTAGTCCACTCACACTTTCTCCTTTGCTTTTAACTCAAGTGCTCGGTCCTCCTATCTTCTTCACCCTAAAATTTCTCTGAAAATTCTTCTCCTACAAGCACCTCTCGGCCCTCCTCTATTTTAACTCAAATGCTATTTTTCTCTCTTTCAATGTGCATAGGAGAGTGAATGTGAAATGAGAAAGACAAAAAGAATAAAACAAGCTTCTCCTCTCTCACTTTATTTTTTTTGTTTCTCTCGGCCATCTCTTTCTCCACTCCCCCATTCCTCATCTCAATTTAATAAAATTTCACAACCATCAATGGCAAAACAATGTGCCAAAACCATGGGCCAATTCTCCAAAATAAATTGCCTTTAATCCATCTTGCAATGGCCAATTATGCATGCATCCCTTAGTCTTTGATTCTTACATCTTGCACCCCAAAATCCTTTAAATAAAGTTAAGTTTTATCATGATCTCACCCCTGGAAAATTATACATGTACCCTTGCATGGCACAATATTAAAAAGACCCCTCATCTTTAATCAATTTCATAATGTTGTTGAAAGATTTTCACACTTCCAATTTCACACAAGTGCTCTGGCAAAACTACTTAATAAACCCACCATGCCTTATTTCTTACTAAGACATCTCTAAAAAGTTTCAATTCTTACGTATTACCCCCTAGATTCACATAAATAAAATTAAATAAAACCCACAAAGAGAATACAGAGTATTACAATTCCCTTCTTAAAGCTCCTTGAGGTGTAGATTAATGGCAGCAGCGTCCATATTCTCATGCCGCTTTTGCAGCACTGGTGTCATCGATGCTAACATCAAGCATTGAATGTTATCAGCATCATCAAGGAACTTTTGATAAGTATCCTTTACTTCCTGAGTGGCATTAGGATCAGGCTCAGCCATGTATGACTTATCAAGGATATACAATTTCTTCTCGGACTTGAGTATAATCCGAAGATTACGATACCAGTTTGAGAAATTGGATCCATCCAACCTGTTTTCATAATGCTCATCTTGGTGAATCTACAATTCCAGAAAATAAAAAGTCATTATAAAGTTCATTATTATTTAATATAGTCTTTTATTAAACAACTCTCCCACTATTTTCCTCAAGTCAATAGCCCTCACTATTAACTCGAGAAAGCCCGTTGGCTTTCCTAATGGACTGAGATCCCATCTGGCCCATTTAAACCTTCGCTTTAGCGAACAAGCCAAAATGGGTTGATTAGGTAGGCCAACAAACTTAATCCACACCAATTGATAGCTCCCACTATCAACCTCAAATGTGAAGAAGCCAACAAGCCAATCACACAATCCAATGGCCTAGCCATCGTCCTCAAATGTGATTCTCAGTATCAGTAGAGTGGACACTACATGTCACCACGTACACATAACAAGTGTACTTCTCTACTTTGCCTATGACTTGTTTATCAACCTTTGCTTTGGCAAACAAGCAAAACAGTCATTTTAAGTCGACCCATCACCATTAAGGAAAACTCTAATGAATTTTAACCTCCCACTGGTAGAAGTGTATCCTTCACTTTGGCGAACAAGGTTCCAACGAATAGTGGTTTGATTAAAACCATGGTGATGGAAGGCATACGTGACTTAATTTACTTTAATTAAGGGTTTTATTTAATGTCTAACCAGATTATTGTCTTTGTTAGAATGACATTGTTTGGCATGTTATTAAACATTCAACCTTAGCATGCATTCTAAATAAAATATCAAATATGCCGGTACATGGCCCAACTAAAATCGATTTCCTCAAGCCTAGAGGAATCAGTAGGTCATCTAGGGACCCTGCAATAAAATCTTGAGTCTTCAAGTATGATTGTCTCTTCCTTGATCCGTCTTCAAGTACATTACAAAAACATCATTCTAAATTTATAGTGAAAATAATTATGCAAAAATCTTTACGTCAACAAATTTAGAAACCTCGATTTACATTCGAGGGGAATAAGATGAGAAAATAATGTACATCGACAAAGGGAGAAAGGCAAGACATGTAGACCCTATTTAAAAAATTACAACCATACATACCCGAAAATTTTGAAACATTCACCATAGGTCAAAGGCTCATGTACCGGGCACCATGCAATATACAAACAAGTACATGGAATACATTAAAAAACAATCAATTTTTGAATTGGGTGGGTGAATTATTAATTACCCTCTGACAATTTACGGATCTCCATTTGGTCCAAAAGTTCTGAAATTTTTCAGTTTGGCCCCAGCGCACTCGAAAGTATGCTCGCCGCGGCGATGGGTTATATCACCGCGGCGTGCGCTGGTCATTGTAATGCACGCGTCAATGTACGATCACCGTGATGATGTGTTATATTGCTGCGGCGAGCGTGCATTTCGTCAGTCCTCACGTTGGACTACAATCGCCGCGATGATGGGTTATATCGTTGCGACGAGCGTTGATTTATCAATCAACGTGTACGACGAAACAATGATGGCCGCGGCGATGGGTTATATCACCGCGGTGAGCGTGCACTGATCTATAACGAATCAGTTCAACCAGCCACATAAAAATATGCCAAACGGATTTTGCAATCAATCTCATGATCTGATCTCAACAAAAATCCAATTCCTAATTTACCAATCTTCCAGATCATCAATAAATTAATTAATCAAGTATATTAAATCAATTGATTTCTCAAAACATGCTTTCTAAGCATAATTTCTATAGATTTAACAAATCAACATGTTATCAATCAAATACATGTTATCGAATATACATTATACTGTAAATCTGGTACCTTAGGCTTTGATACCATTGTAAGGAAATGATCTAACCCATGGCAATGGAAAACAAAAATAAAACAGCAATCGATTCCATTTTAAGCTAAGATCAGGATACAGATATTACAGATAATATGTTAAATCAAATATTCTGCAGTATTATGAACGATCAGAGTAAAGATTAGAGTTTTTACGCACGTTTGGAGGCTCCTTCAAACTTGTCTCTGACTGGGTTCGCTACTGATTCAAAACATAATTGAACCTGTGGTAGTCCATACGAAGATAACCCGAAGAGCTAAAGAGGGATTTGCTAGATCCTTTTTAGCCTCAAGAACCAAGAACAAGAATCAAATAAATTTGATTCAACAAAAGTAAAGTAGCGTGAATAGTGAGAGGGGCTGGAGCTTTTTCAATGAATAATATAAAAATGACTCACTCTTTTAATTCATAAAACACATGCACTTATATAGTGCATGTGAAACCCTATTCCATTTAGGAATAGGCTTAGGCATAAACCCAAATAGCCCCATTGAGATATTTTTATTTTAATTATTATTATTTCAATTAATATATAAAATATATTAACATTTAATAATAACAACTATTCATTTAAATATATGGGTACATATATTTAAATATAATCTCACTTAATTAATTTTAATATCAAACTATATAAAGGCAACAACCTCAGCAAATTGAATTGCACTATGAGATTACAAAAATACCGTTTTGCCTAAAAAGACGAAAACGCCCTTTACACAAAATGATTCTTAAATTATCTTCTATGTGTGTGACCCGTAGGCTCCTCATCATACCGGCAATGTGTAGTATCGCGATTAACACCAATTAATCGTCTCACTACACACAAACCAAGATTGGCCCCTAGCAAGGCATCATGGCCACCCGATAGATTTGGATTTAGCGAAGTAGCTACCTGACAACGATATGGTTACTATACAATTAAATTTTTTCATCATCTGTTATCTCATCGAGACCGAGGCATAGAAATAGTGTCAGCCTCAGTTACTCTCGATATGTATGTATTCAGTTACTGGACCAATGACCAGAATAATAAACTGGATTGAGCAACAACTCAATCCCACTGTGGCCACAATTTTAGTGTAATTGCCATTTACTGAATTGCGCCATGAGATAACTTCTCTCGTACCCAGGAGTGATGAATCCTCTATCGATCCGCCATAGTCTTGATACACTCCTTCATGCAACCAATCACTATCGTATTGACAGCTCTGAATAGAACTACATTGGGCTAGTGTCAAACTACACCAATCGGTACACAAGGTGCTCTGGTGATCTCAAGTCTAAGGATCACATGCACCACCATTCGTTAGAGGATTTGTTCTATAGACAATGGGGTTACCATCCATATGGAATCCTCTAGTGGGTCAGCCTAGTGAACTTGCCTACAACAAGCACCCATGTGTTACACCAGGTTGCCACCAAATAACCTTGACAAGTGAGATCAATCACTGCCTTTCGACAAGGTCGTTCAACATTATGATAGCCTTACCATATTATCTGTGCCCTTACTTCAGAAAAATACTGGGGCTACGGACGTTTCTAGAATGGCCACCATATGTGCCTATAGGGTTCTCACCATCAAGATTTGAAACACTTGATACCCTCGTCACGATTCTACCATTCTAAGGACATATATCAATACATACAATATGATTTACGCAATATAGAATAAAGTGTCTTTCATTGATCAATGAACATTATTACAAATAGTCAATTCTACAATAATTAATTGACTCTAGGGCACCTACCCTAACAGATTCGTCAACATCTTCGTTCAAGATGTCGTCTGGTCCAGTAATGTGTTCATCTCCTCTGAGTGCTTCACCTTCATCTTCCTTCTCAACTACATTGACTAGCCACCTATTAGGGCATTGGTTGGACAGATGCCCAGTCAACTGGCATCAAAAGCACTTTTCTCCGTAGTTTTGTACGTATGGATTGCCAGTCTAGGCTCGCTTGGAAGCACTAGCTTGGTTGTTTGGTTGAGATGATCCAACAGATGGTCGTGAAGTTCCTAATCTTTCCTCAGTTTGTTTTTACTTGCCTGATAACCCACTTGTTTGACCAATTGAAAGGGGTCTATGTTGGGATTCATGCATTTTGGACATGGAAATGGTGAAAAAATGATGAACAAGATGATGGATGCAAGGTAGAACACAAACATAACACATAAGCCCAAAAGATTTCAAAGGAAGGATGGAATATTACCTACTTCTTTGCTATTCAACACTTGAATCTTCTTCCTTGGAGTCTTAGTTCTTCAAGTGAACTTGAAGAACCTCAAAATGTGATCCACACAAGTTAAGGAAGAGAGAGCTGAGAAGTGAGACAGAAAATGAGAGAGTGATTTTGTTTCAATTATTTCAATTCAATGAAAATGGTATAACACCTAGTTTATATACCATGGGCACAAAGTGTAATTTTAAATTGTCTTGGGAAGTCCTCGAGCAATTTAAAATTAATCTTGGAAAAGAGCATTTATGTCAAGTCCTTGGTTTTATGGTTAATTCATAATTAGCCCAAATTTTAATCCCATTAAATATTCTAACTCTTTAGAATAAAACCAATGCACTTTGGTCCTCATTATTGAATCCGATTCAATAATAATATTTAATAAATCCTTATTACCCTTGGTTAGTGCTAGCTATCCATGGATAATCATTTCTCATCGATACATTAATTCGAATGCAACTGTTTATGTCCGAACATCATTAATCCGATAAATGATATGTATTACTCTCTCTCCTTGAGCTTGGTTTTATGTGTGACCATTTTGGTTCACTATGATCTAGCCGTGGGCCCAATATCAGATTCTGATATGTTTCGTCATAACTCTTTATAATTGAAACTCCCACTGATTATGGCAGACAACTAGCAATGTTCCATAACCCCTAAACCACAATGAAGTGTAAACTCCTATGAACCTATTCTGATCATATATACCGTGTAGTAAAATCCCTTCGTTATCTAATCCCGATTAAGAGTGGTTCATGGTATGTCAAAACCCTTAACTTAATCTTTAATCGAATTGTCAATCGATACAATGGAACTCATCAACATGAAACTACTTTTTATCTGACATTCATTATACTCTAGCTAGAGATTTCCCTTTTCCAATGTTTATTGACATTCGTTTGGGAACTTGAGATTGGACTATTTTGAGTTAACGGATCCCATCTTGACATCACTTGCCCTCGCACATGAATAACATATGACCAAACTGGCTTATTACAAAAGACATGACTAGTCTTGTGCTTATACACCATATGAACCATATGCATCCTATGTTGATTCCAACCATGATGTCTTAGGTCTAAGGATACACTAGCACAATCCTACGCTGCATCATTGACCACGTCTATGTGATTCATCATAATTGGTTGTATTCGATAAATAATTCACTAATCATTTATCCATGCTAATGCCTTAGTGACATACCTCTTATAATCACCCACACTAATACCATCACATGATATTCAGTAGAGACATTCAGCATGCCTACTATGCAATGTTATTGCCCAATTAACATTACTTGCATAGGGAATTCTTTGATGATTTGATCTTCTAAAGATCCGTGTCATCCAGACATTTCACATGCAATATTAAATATAATATAAATGCAGTAGTAAATCAACATGTGAAATAAGAACACTTTCTTTTATTCATAATACATTTACAAGATATAATGTCCTAAAACTGACAACACGATTGGTTCTTAGGGCATACAATAAGAAAACTCCCACTTGCGCTAGTGCCAATCGATGAGGTATTTAATACCCATCTTCTCAAGATGATAGTCCAATTGCTTCTGTGTCATCGCTTTAGTGAGTGAGTCAACTACATTCTCTGATGAAGGTGTTTTCTGCACCAAAATTTCTCTAGCTCCAACAAATTCTCTCAAAATGTGATATTTATGCTAAATATGTTTTGACTTCTCGTGCAGCCTTGGCTCTTTTTCCTGTGCAATAGCACCAGTATTGTCACAGTACAAGGTTATTGGATAAAGCATGTTTGGAACCACACCAAGTTCAATCATGAACTTGTGCATCCAGATAGCTTCCTTTGCTGCTTCTAAAACGATAATGTATTCAACTTCTGTAGTTGAATCGATAGTGGTTGACTGTTTTGAACTCTTCCAACTGATTGCACCTCCATTGCACGTGAAAATGAACCCGGATGTAAACTTTCTATCATCCATATCTTATTGAAAATCAGAATCAAAGTATCCATCAACTTTCAACTCTGAACCTCCGTAACTTAGTATTAGATGTTAGAGTAGGTGCCCTAGAGCCAATCAATTATTGTAGAATTAACTTTTTGTAATAATGTTTATTAATCAATAAAAGGCATTTTCTACTATATCATGTAAATCATAGTTGTATGCAATGATATATGTCCTTAAGATGGTAGAATCATGACAAGGGTATCAAGTGTTTCAAATCTTGATAGTGAGAACACTATGATCACATATAGTGGCCATTCTAGAAATGTCCGGAGCCCCAATATTATTTTGACCAAGGGCACAATAATACGGTAAGGCTATCATAGTGTTGAACGACCTTGTTAAAAGGCAGTGATTGATCTCACTTGTCAAGGTTGTTTGCCGACAACCTGGTGCAACACATGGGTGCTTGTTGTAGGCAAGTTCACTGAACTGACCCACCAGAGGATTCCATATAGATGGTAACCCTAGTGTCTATGGAATAAATCCTCTAACGAATGGGGGTGCATGTGATCCTTAGACTTGAGATCATCAAAGAGTCTTGTGCATTGATTGGTGTAGTTTTACACTAGCCCAACGCAGTTCTATTCAAAGCTATCAATACGGTAGTGATTGGCTACATCGAGGAGTGCATCAAGACTATGGTGGATCGACAAAGGATTCATCACTCCTGGGTTCGGGAGAAGTTATCTGACTACACAATCCAGTAAATGGCAATGACACTAAATCTATGGCCATAGTGGGATTGAGTTGTTGCTCAATCCAATTTATTTATCCGGTCATTGGTCCAATTATTGAATACAAAGATATTGAGAGTAACTGAGGTTGACACTATTTCTATACCTCAGTCTCGATGAGATAACAAATGATGAAAGGATTTAATTGCACGGTAACCATATCGTTGATAGGTAGCTATTTCGCTGAATCAGAATCTATCAAGTGGCCATGATGCCTTGTTGGGGGCCAATCTTAGTCTGTGTGTAGTGAGACGATTAATTGGTGTTAATCGCAATACTACTCACTGTCGACATGATGAGGAGCCTATAGGTCACACACTTTGAAGATAATTTAAGAATCGTTTTGTTCAAGGGGTATTTTCATCTTTTAGGATGAAAGGGTATTTTGGTAATCTCACAGTGCAATTAAATTTGTTGAGGTTGTTGCCTGTATTTAATTTCATGTTAAAATTAAATTAGGGAGATTATATTTAAATATATGTATGCATATATTTAAATGAATTATTATTATTAATTAAATGTTAATATATTTTATAAATATATTAATTGATTTTAATTATAATAATAATTAATTTTATATAAAATGCCATAACAAGGGTGGATTAGGGTTGGAGCCCATGCCTATTCCATATAGGAATGGGGGTTTAACTCTAGCATTATATAAGTGCAAGTTGAGTTAAAAATATTCATTCATTATTCATTCAATCATTATTGAATAGAAAAGGCAACCACAAACTTTACTCTCACTCTCTCAAGTTTTTCTTTGATTCAACTTGATTCTTGAAACCACCCCTTTGTTCTAACAGAACAAGGGCTAGTTCTTCGGATTGTCTTCGTGTGGATCACCATTCGTGCAGTTCTACTTTGAATCAGTAGCGAAGAAAAATTCAGAGACATTTGAAGGAGCCTCCAAACGTGCGTTAGATCTCTAATCCTTGAATGGATTGATATTAATTTTCTGCAGAATTTTGATTTAACATGTAAACTATATAATCTATACCCGAATCTTGGCATAAAAGGAATCTATTCATCCTTTTGATTTTTTTTTCCGCTGCATTGGGTAGATTGATTCCAAACAGCTTGTTAACAACCTGGTGCAACACATAGGTGCATGTTGTAGGCAAGTTCACTGGATTGACCCACCAGAGGATTCCATATAGATGGTAACCCCAGTGTCTATGGAATAAATCCTCTAACGATTGGTGGTGCTTGTGATCCTTAGACTTGAGATCACCGGAACACCTTGTGCACCGATTGGTGTAGTTTGACACTAGCCTAACGTAGTTCTATTTAGTGTATCAAGATTATGGTGGATCAACAGAGGATTCATCACTCCCGAGTACAGGAGAAGTTATCTCACGACGCAATTCAGTGAATGGCAATGACACTAAAGCTGTGGTCACAGTGGGATTGAGTTGTTGCCCAATCCAATTTATTATTCTGGTCATTGGTCCAGTAATTGAATACAAAGACATCGAGAATAACTGAGGTTGACACTATTTATGTACCTCAGTCTCGATGAGATAACAGATGATGAAAAGATTTGATTACACGGTAACCATATCATTGATAGGTAGTTGTTTCACTGAATCCGAATCTATCGTGTGGCCATGATACCTTGCTAAGGGACAATCTTGGTCTGTGTGTAGTGAGACGATTGATTGGTGTCAACCGCGATACTACTCACTAACGATATGATGAGGAGCATATGGGTCACACACTTAAGAAACTGTTTAAGGATGGTAAACTATGGAAGGGTATATTCATGTTTTGAACGAATGGGCATATTGGTAATTTTGTTATGTAATTAAATTTACTGAGGTTGTATCTTGTGTCCAATTTTATTATTGGAGTAAATTAGCAAAATTAGGAATTTAATTATTAAAGTTAATATTAATATTTAACTAAATAATTAAATAGGGACTATATGCGATTCCACCTAAGTTTGGGTTGTTGCTAAACTTGAGAGGCGGAAGAGATATTTACTTCATTATTTAAATGAAGCAAAAATTAGGTTTGATATACAAGTTTCATTTGAGCCGAGGGAGAGCTTTTGTGAAAAGAAATTTCTCTGTTCCTTTTCTCTACACTTTCTTTCAAGTTTCTTGATTCCTTAAAGCCAAGAATTAACTCTAGTAAAGTTAATTCTTGGTCTCTGACATACTGTCTTTGTGTGGACGACGTGAGTTCGATTCCATTCTCGAATCATAGCGAAATTGCATTCAAAGATATTGATGAAGCCTCCAAACGTTGGTATAATCTAATCCTTGCATGGATCTTTATTATTTCAATTTAAGCATGTAATATATATATATATATATTAGACCTTGATCTTGGCGTAATCAGAGTAATCGATGGGCCAACATTTTTATTTTCCACTGCCTCTGCTCATCGATTGACTAACAGTGGTATCAGAACCTAGGGTTTTAATTATATATTTTTAAATGTATTTTTGATTGATTAATTGAATTGATTGCTGGAAATTGTATGTTTAGTTTTTTGATATGTTAAAATTGCTTAAATTGATTAATATGTTGACTGGATTTGTTAAGACATTCGCATTGGATTGTTTTTGTAATACGTGCATGAACAGTTATTTGAAAACTGCAATTTGTGTCGTGGCACAATTCTTCTGCACTTCGGCATAGATTTTCGTAAGCTTGGAATGCGTAAGTGCACCATGGTGTAATTGCGGTAAAACGTTGAGCAACTGTGAATGCACATTTGGGCCGCAACGAAATAAAACTTTGCTGCACCATGATTACGCAACGTGATCGCACAATCGCATGATTTGAGCCATGGCAAAATAAAACTTTGCCGCAACGTAAAATCATCGTAGAATCACGCAATATGCATTTGGGCCATGGGGTAATAAAACTACGCCGCAACGTGAATATGATGATGTAGCATGCCAAATCGTAAATTTGCATGATCGCGCCGCGGCGTAAGAAAAATACGCCATGATGCGAATGCGTCATCAGAGCGCGGGTTGCTGGTTTTACGCCATGGTGAAATAAAACTTTGCCGCGGTGCAAATCTATTCATGCTATGTGTCACGGCATAATAATCTATGTCATGGCGTGAATGCTACTATAGCATTTTTAATGTTGGATTGATGAGTAATTCTGCAAATTCAAGAGGGTCATTTTTATTAATCAACCCACCCAATTCAAAATTGATTGTTTTGAATGTATGCGATAATTCTTGTTTGAAAAATTGCATGGTGCCTGGTACATGAGCCTTGGACCTATGGTGAATGTTTTAAAGTATTTTTGGGTATGTATGATTGTAATTTTTATATAGGGCCTGCGTGCCCTATCTTTCTCCTCCCTTCTCGATGTATATTCTCTTCTCATCTCATTCCCCTTGAATGTAACTCAAGGTTTCTAAATTTATTGATGTAAAATTAGTGTAAAGTTAATTTCACTGTAAATTTAGTATGATGTATTTTGTAATGTACTTTAAGATGGAGCAAGGATGAAATGTTCATACTTGAAGACTCAAGATATTTATTACAGGATCCCTAGGTGACCCACCGATTCCTCTAAGCTCGAGAAAATCGATTTTAGTTAGGCCATGTACCGGCACATTTCCTTAAATGCATAGAATGCATGCTAAGGGTGTATGTTATGACTATAATATGCTAATAAAGATAAAGATTGGTACGACGTAAAATAAAACCCTCAAATAAAGTATACTAAGTCATATGTAAGCCTTCCATCACCATGGGTTTAATCAAACCGCTGCTCATCAGAACCTTGTTTGCCAAATCGAAGGGTATACTTCTACTAGTAGGAGGTTAAAGCTCATTGGAGTTTTCCTTAATGTCGATGGGTCGACTTAAAATGATGTGTTTTGCTTGTTTACCAAAGCGAAGGTTGATAAACACGTCATAGGCATAGTAGAGATGTACACTTGTTGTGTGTATGTGGCGACGTGTAGTGTCCACTCTACTAACATTGAGAATCACACTTGAGGACGATGGCTAGGCCATTGGATTGTGTGATTGGCTTGTTGACTTGCTTCACATTTGAGGTTGGTAGTGGGAGCTATCAACTGGTGTGGGTTAAGTTTGTTGGCCTACCTAATCAACCCATTTTGGCTTGTTCGCCAAAGCAAAGGTTTGAAATGGGCTAAATGGAATCTCAGTCCACTAGGAAAGCCAACGGGCTTTCTCGAGTTAATAGTGAGGGCTATTGGCTTGAGGAAAATAGTAGGAGCGTTATTTAATAAAAGGTCTTATTAAAAATAATAATAAACATTGTAATAACGTTTACTTATTCTGCACTTGTAGATTCACTTAAAAAATTGAGCAATATGATCCCACCATCACTACGACAAATCATTGAACTAGGAAACAAATGGAATGGTGAGAATTTTGTTGACTAGTACGGAAGTATAAACAATATATTTCAGTCAAGCAATAGATTATACACCATTGAGCAGGCTTTGTCACCAAAGCCTACTAATAGTTCTATCCATGAGACTAGGTATGTATATATGAAGCATACACATGATGCAAAAGTAGAAATGACTAGATATATTGTGCTTTCATCATTGACACCATTACTACAACAATAGTGCCAAAAAATGGACTTAGCGAAATGAGAAGCATATGGTGTCTCAGTCACTGTTCAGATGCAAGATGGAAAAGGGTACCAAAATTGGCTGTCATATACTCAAGTTGACCGAGTATATGAACAAGCTTGAGATTTTGGGATGCAAACTTAATAAGGATTTAGGGATAGACCTAATATTACAGGCTTTGCCAGATTCTTACTCTCAATTTGTCTATGACTTCATTGAGGATGATAAGAAGAATACCCTTTCCGAGCTTCTAGATATGTTGAAGGCAACTAAGTCAGACATGAAAATGTCAAAAACATTGACGTTGGTTGAAGGTAACTCAAGTGAAAAGGAAAAGGCTCAGAAGTCATTGGAAGAATTTGTTAGTAAATGTTAGTGTATGCCCTAGAAACCATTTGTGTTGTTGGTTTCAGAACATTTTGTCTTGTATCAATATATCATAAATAATAGAAGAAAGAGTTCTGCAATTCATATATATAAATTGCTTCCTTTATTCAGTCATGCATTTAAATAAAGCATGTATATGAATTATCCAGATGATTTATTTAATCGGTAAAAGAATTTATCAAAAGGTTCCCTACTGAAGCAATATAATTTGGGTAACTATATTGCATGGTAGGCATATGATGCGTGTTTACTATAACATGCAAAACTAGCAAGTGCACTAGTCGCTCAAGTAATAGAGTGATGGGTAGGATATCGTTCCCACGAGGACTGGTAGAAAAGCACTAAGTTTCCTATGGTGTTAACAAGTTGAAGAAATCGAAAATCTTGGATTTGTGGGAGCAAATTGTAATTGAAAGAAAAACAAAATTAAATCTAACAAGAAATTAATCCTTAAAAGGGAAAACAAATGGAAACACAAAGATTCAATTTAAGTGAAACGGGTAGGGTTTTGACTTCGTTTGGATTATTAATGGGTTATAGCTAAAAGTTACACTATTTTCACATTCGCATGCAGTGGTTGTAAATCGGATTCACTATTATGATAACATACCCTCTCGGGCTATGTTTTCCTATTCATCATTATTAACATTCCGCACCCAACAATTTGAAGGTTAACAATTCTAAATCATGAAGCACAAGAATCCTAAAGTGATTTCATTAGTTCTTGAATCTATCTCTAGCATCCAATACTATAATGGTTATTACCCATGAAGCTTAACATGAATTATTTCTCAATCTCATCATGTTCATTACATACAACAATTAATTTGAATAACACACAACCACAACTTATTCACATGAAAATAGTATAAACATATATTCAACCCATTTCAAATCCAACCTACAATCAAAACCCTAACCCATGGAAGATTAGTTCATAGCTAACTTAACTGAGAATAAAAACGGGAATCAACGAAATGTAGAATAGACATAATGAAACGGAATGAAGGAATAGAAATCTCCCAAAAAGACAAATCGTCTCGTTGCAATCGAATGTCTCCTTCGCAATCCCAAAAATACAAGCTTTTTCTCTCTAAAATTGTAAAAAGGCGGCTAACCCTACTGCAGAGAGATCCCCTCTAAAAAGTTCATGTTTTTCTTTTATACCTAGTCCTAAAAACCAGGTTCAAAACAAAACACACACAGCGTACGTTTACAAAACTTTAATTTATGACTTTCGCCGCGGCCGAAGAATTCTTTCGCGCGGAAGAATGAAAGATTTACATTCGACTCTCTTTCCGCGCGGCGAAGACAATTTCTTCGGCGGGCGAAGCTTCTTCAAGAGTTCTGAAATTGTAACCGCCACTCGCTTGCCTCTTCGTCCGATTCTTCGATTTTCGACTCTCCACCTTGGAAACAAGCTTCATCGTGCATTGTCCTACTCCGGAACTCTCCTAACTTCTGAAATCCTTCAATTTCGAGTCAAAACTTGTCAAATTTTTTTCTTTATTCACTAAAAGAGTCCATTTTAACTCAAACACGAAAAAATAGAGAATTACGCACCCATTCAGTAAAAATGCACTAGAAAGTACCAAATCCGACAAAAGATTAAATAAAAACCGTATAATTTACTGGATTATCAACTACCCCCAAACTAAAGCAATGCTCGTCCCCCGAGCATACAAGACAACAATAACGAAAACAAAGACAAAAACAAAAACAAAAAAGATGAAAACATGCAAACAAACTGAAAAAACCAAAATACAACGAATTCAAATGCTAAAATGAATTGCCTAGAAATTGCACATGTCTCACAAATTGTTGAAAGTTTATCATCGGGGAAATGTTGACATTCCAAGAAGTTATAGGCTACATCGGCTGTTTTCCTCAATTGGTCCACCAAGTAGGTAATCCCCACTTCAATCCACCTTCCAACTTCCCGGATTATTTTATGCAAAAATTGTAAAGTTTATCAAATGGTAGCATTCCATAAGCCTAAATATCGAACTACTCTCCACTAATGAGGACCGCATAGATGAGAATCAACAGGTCTTAAAAAGGCTTGTAACTTTAGGTTCGGGTCATGGGCTCCAACAAAAGGATAGGAAACAAAGTAAGAGAACTCGGTTGTCCTAAAGCAAAACTCAAATTACATCGAAACCCACACTTTCTCAACACCAGTCGACATGTCTACTCATTCACAGTCTTCATTTCTTAACTTTTGAATACCATAATTGCAGGGGAGACTTGTTTAAGGTGTACGTGGCGTTGTTATACCAGAGGTTGCCAATCTTGCCCGCCAGTTTTTAGCTTTTAAGGCGGGTTACGGTTTCAGTATATACCCTTAAACTAGGCAGCATTGTGTTCGACATTATTTTTTTTTTTTTTTCAAACACAACACTAGAACATAATTGAGGTAACTACCTCCTTTGTTTTTACTCTTTTATCCCAACTCCCACATCATTCTTTTTGGTCTCTTCTTCGTTTTTCTTCTCTTAACCCCCACACTAATCTTTTACTCAAATGTACATTCGTTCGTTCTCGGTTTTGCACTAAGACCGAATTCTCCTAAAGGTATGGTAAAGTGTTTCGGGTAAAGGAATTTACAATTCAGTAGTTTTTTAAGAAAAACAAAGCAAAGTTCCAATGGCTCAAATGGGTGACTAGTGACAGTTTCAATCATGGGTTGGCTAAAAAGGCTCAAACGTTCCAAAGATTGCCTAAATCATCTCCTCAACCATGTCTAATCCTAGAATTTCGCCTCAAGCATTTCTCAACTAGGTTCTAGAATCCACCAACATTATCAAGACTTTGCCTAATCGCATAAAATGAATCTAAGCATGTGAAACAAATGAAAATCGTGGTTGAACCACTCAACAAACCTCAATCCAAAATTCAGCCAATAACGTAAACTTGAAGTAATGCTTAACATTTCCCAACAATAAAAATTCAACAATCTTATTCTCATCATTGATTTATACAACTCATCATCGGCAAAACAAAACAACTGAAAGCAAAATGCAACCCAGAAATACGTTTTTTTTCACAAACTTTTAAGGTGTACGCGGCGTTGTTAAACCCGAGGTCGCCAAATACTGCTAGGCGATTTTAAGGCGATTCGGTTTCCTTGGCCAATATACCCTTAAAATAGATTTTACGATTTAAGGTGTACGCGGCGTTGTTAAACCCGAGGTCGCCAAATCTTGCTAGGCGCAAAAATTTTAAGCGATTCTTGGTTTCCAGCCAATATACCCTTAAACTCAAAATCTATTCCCTACCCCCAAACTAAATATAACATTGTCCCCAATGTTCCATTATGCATAAGTCAGGAATAGAGAAAAACAGCAACTGAACAATAAATGAACAATAAAAAGGTACAAGAATGCTCCCTGGTTAAGTTATGAATCGTCGTTCCACAATGTTCAACCTTTCTTGGACTTTCTATCATCCGGGAATGTCAAAACAAAAACTGTGGTGTCCTTTATGTTAGAACGAATTCACAACTATAATGAAAGTATTACAACCTGTCTCGCCCTTTTAACACTAAAAAAAAAAAAACTAAACAACTAATACAAAAACACAATCCAAACCAAAATAAAATGAGTTAAAGTTTCAACTGGACAAAAATTAAATGAAAGTAACAAAACATAAACAAAAACAGGTGGTCCGGTTCAGTCTTCTTCTTCCTCTGCTTCCGCTTCTTCCTTCCTTCTTCCTTCTCGATTCCGGCCGCCATCATCGAGTTCCAGTCCAACCCAATGATATGCGGGACGTGTCAACATTCAGTTCCTTGAAGCTATCCCTAGCAATTCATGCATGCTCTGGTCCGCTCCATCATCCAATCCTGTCTTCTCTTCATGTATTTCATCATATTCATCATTTCTTGCAGCATCTCTTTCTATGACCCTGTGGAGCTGGATGATGTGGCCATGCTTGTTCTCTGCCTCTTTGCCCCCGCTCTTGGTTGGGCAGCTTCTGTTCGGTCAAGGCGTTTCTTGAAATAGTCGGCATCTAGAGTCGGAGCTGGATTAATACGCGGCTCATCATCTTTAACCTTGACTCCGGCTTTTAGACACATGGCTGTGATGAGATGCGGGAAGCAGTAACTTGATCGCCCCTTTTCCGAAGCAATCCAACAACCTTTGTTATAAATGATGTCTCCCACATCCATACTTTTTCCCGTGGCTATAGAGTAAAGCAACTCCGCCTTCTCATGAGTCACTGTGCTGTAGTGCGTCTCCGGCATCAGTTTAGCACATACAAAGTACTGCCACAGCCGAGCCACTGGTGTCAACTGCGTTCCTTTGAGTGTCTTTTTCCTTTTCTTAGACACTTCCCATGCTGTCCCCGGTTTTGCTATGACCGGTAAGATAATATCATGGTTATAGCCTGATCTTTTGAGCGTCGCATACTCATCAGTTGTAATGAGAAAATCGGGCAAGTTATAGAATTTGTTGATTTCTATTGCTGAGAACGGCACATCCTCCCCTCGCACAAACACAATCCCATCCTCACTCTCGGGGAAGTTGGCATAGAATTCTCTTACCAACGGTTCTACACCCGGCACCTCAGGAGCACTCATGAACATATTCCAACGTCTACCCCTACTCCAGTCCAAAGATTGTGGTGCTGTCAAACCACGTTCAGGGATAAAACCCTTATTCTTGTCTTTGATCACATCCTCATAACGCTTACGGGCTTCCTCGGTCACAAACCGTTTGTCCACTTTCTTCCCCTTGCCTGTATGCTTAATTTTCGGAGCCATTGATTCACTGAAATTCAATCCAAAATGTTAACCCCAATGAATTACCCCTTTAAAAAATATAGCCCCTGTTCAACTCGTAAAGAAAAATTAATTCACACTTCCAAACATTTTCAATTCAAACCCCCAAACTACGCTTTTTCTATTTTAAGATGTACGCGGCGTTGTTACACCAGAGGTTGCCAAATACTGCTAGGCAGTTTTTAAGGGAAGCGGTTGTTACAGGTTTCCATTAATATACCCTTAAAATAGATTCCACATCACAAATTCAAAACAATCCACACTTCTAAAATTCGCAACTTCACCCCCAAACTACGATTTTTCAATTCAACACAAACACTCCAAATAATCAATAACTATACTTCTAACAATCAATTGGCATATAAACTTCTTAATATGAATCACATCACAACTTAACAAACCCAAAATTATCTCAAGAATAAAGTTCACAAAAATTCTAGATCTACGAATATAGACTAAAAAATTTTTTCAAAATAAAGCTTTGGGTTTTGAAATCTTACCAATGTGAAGTCGTTTGCACCACCAATTGACTTAGAAAGCATCCAAACACAAAAACCCCCAAATTTTTTGATCCAAAAATTTTGTGAAATTTTTGTGAAAATTGTTGTTGAAATGGGTTGATTTGGTGTTTAGGAATGATGTGGAGTGATTATTTTGGTTGGAAAAGTAGAATAGAAGTGAAAGATTTGAGGGTTGAAAATTTTTCTCTCAACTCACAATGGAAGGCGGCGTGAAAAATGAAGGAAGAAAAAATGAGTATTTATAGAAAAGGATCTTCGCGCGGCGAAGAGGTTTCGGCCCCGATCACGCATGAACCCTAGAATTTTTCCCGAGGTTTCGCCGCGGCGAAGAAAATTTCTTCCCCGGCGAAACTTCCCGAGAGTTTAAGGCTCACTTCGCCTCGGCGAAGAAAACTTCTTGGCCGCGGCGAAATGCCTTAGTCAAATTTTCGAAATTTTTACCTTTACTTCGCCACGGCGAAAACAATTTCTTCGCCGCGGCGAAACTCTCCCAAGAGCAAACCTGGTTTCTTTCATGTCTCGGCCGCGCGGAAGAAATGTATTCGCGCGCGAAGTCTGAAAATTCTGGATACCTTCCTTTGCTCTAGACTTCACCTGAAACATTTGAAAATAACAACAAACATCAAATTTTATACATACTAATAATGAAATAAAAAAACAATTCAAACAACAAAAAGTTAAAATTAAAAAGTTAAAACACTTGGGTTGCCTCCCAAGAAGCGCTTGTTTATAGTCGGAAGCTTGACTTTTTCCATCCTTTAGGTTGGGATGTCCAATCGGATTGGGATGAACTTGCAGCTCATCACCCCCTCTACGTATGGCTTCAACCTCTGTCCATTAACTGTGAAAGTACCCTTTTCCTCATGTGTGACTTCCACTGCTCCGGATGCATGTATCCTCGTTATTGTGAATGGTCCGGACCATCTAGACTTAAGTTTTCCAGGGAAAAGCCTAAGTCTAGAGTTGAACAACAACACTTTCTGCCCAACTTCAAAAACCTTTACCCGGATGTGTTTGTCGTGCCACCTTTTTGTTTTCTCTTTATAGTTCAGGGCATTTTCATATGCTTCCAGACGAAACTCGTCCAGCTCGTTCAACGTCAGCATTCTCTCCTCTCCCGCGGCTTTCAAATCCATGTTCAACTGTTTGACGGCCCAATATGCCTTGTGTTCAAGTTCCACCGGCAAGTGGCATGCCTTCCCATAGACCAATCTGAACGGAGACATACCAATTGGAGTTTTAAATGCAGTGCGATAAGCCCATAACGCATCGTCCAACTTCCGTGACCAATCCTTCCTCGAGGCATTGACTGTCTTTTCTAAAATTCCCTTCAGTTCTCTATTTGACAGTTCCACTTGTCCGCTCGTTTGTGGATGGTAGGGTGTTGCCACTCTATGTGTCACTCCGTACTTGCTCAGCAGGGCATCCAATTGCCTATTGCAAAAATGTGATCCTCCATCACTAATAATCGCCCGTGGCACACCAAACCTTGAGAAAATATTCTTCCTCACGAAATTTATCACCACCCTAGCATCATTCGTCGGCAATGCCACTGCCTCAACCCATTTAGACACATAGTCCACGGCTACCAATATAAACGCGTTCCCATAAGAACTTGGGAAAGGCCCCATGAAATCAATCCCCCCAAACGTGCCAAAAATTTCAACCACCGTGGATGTTGTTCAACGGCATCTCATCTCTTTTTGAAATACTCCCCATCCGATTGACATTGGTCACACTCACGGATCATCCTAAGGAATCCTTAAAAAGGGTTGGCCAATAAAACCCTGTGCAGCACCTTCGCTGTTCATACAGCTCCCCCGAAATGGCCACCCACTTCCTCTCATGACAATGTCTTAGAATGCTCTCCATTTCTTCCTCCGGGACACATCTCCGTATCATTTGGTCGGGATCAAGATGTGCATGCGGGAATGGCTCTTCCCAAAAATAGTATTTTAAATCAGAGAAAAATTTTCTCTTCTGTTGAAATGTCATACCACTTGGGAGCACCCTTGATGATAAATAATTTGCAAAGTCCGCATACCATGGTGCTTCATCCACTCTCATCAGTTTCTCATCCGGAAATGTTTCTGAAATTGGCATTTCCACCTCATCCCCCTTGATCGGTCTCTCAAGTCTTGACAAATGATCATACTACATTTTCCGACCCCTTTTTTGTCTCGAATCTCCAACTCAAACTCTTGGAGTAGTAGAATCCATCTTATCAACCGAGGTTTTGCTTCTTGCTTCGCCAAAAGGTGTCGAGTCTTGAATGGTCGTGTAATGATTACCTTCGCACCTAAACGATAGGAACGAAATTTGTCAAAAGCAAACACCACACCAACGGGCTTTTTCGGGGGTGGTGGTGTAATTCAAGGTTGTGCATCAACAAGTGTCTTGCTAGCATCTTGAATTACATGCAACACTTTATTTTTTTCTGCCCTAGTACTACCCCCTAAAGCAAAATCACTAGCATCACACATTAGTTCAAATGGTAGTCCCCAATCAGGACCCCTCTATAATAGTGCAGACACTAGCAATTTCTTTAAAGTTAGGGAAAGCATGCATGCAATCATCATCAAAAAACAAAAAACAACATCTTTATTTAAAAGATTGCCACAGGGGTTTAGAGATCTTAGAAAAATCCTTTATGAAGCGTCCTATAAAACCCCCGCATGCCCCCAAAAAGCTTGATTGCTTTGACATTTGATGGCGGTGGTAGCTTCTCAATAACTGTCTTCGCCCGATCAACTTCAATCCCATCCTTGGAAATTCTATGCCCGAGCACAATTCCCTCTTGGACCATGAAGTGACATTTCTCCCAATTCAGCACCAAATTCGTTTCCTTGCATCGTTGCAAAACAAAAAGACAAATTTGTTAGACAATTGTCAAATGATGACCCAAAGAGAAGTCGTCCATGAAGACTTCTATGAATCTTTCCACCATGTCTCCAAAGATTGACATCATGCATCTTTGGAAAGTTGCTGGTGCATTGCATAATCCAAATGGCATTCTTCGGTAGGCAAAGGTGCCGTAGGGGCAAGTGAAGGTCGTTTTCTCTTGATCCTCGAGCGATGGCAATTTGGTTATATCCTCGAATAGCCATCCGAAAGAAAGCATAATATGCATGTCCCGCCAACCTCTCCAACATTTGATCAATGAAGGGCAATGGGAAATGATCCTTCCTTGTCGCCTTCGTTCGCTTTACGGTAATCAATGCACACTCTCCAACCCTGCTTACCGTCCTTGTTGGAATCAGCTCTACTTTCA
Organism: Pistacia integerrima; assembly: GCA_026225825.1. Taxonomy (NCBI): domain Eukaryota; kingdom Viridiplantae; phylum Streptophyta; class Magnoliopsida; order Sapindales; family Anacardiaceae; genus Pistacia; species Pistacia integerrima. The sequence continues at coordinate 12,887,681 of CM047749.1, forward strand.
TTCTTCACAACGGTAATTCCTCCTTTCTTTGGAACAACTTGTACGGACTCACCCATGGATCGCTGGAAATCGGATAGATGATCCCCGCATCCAAAAGTTTCACCACCTCCTTTCTCACCACTTCCTTCATTGAAGGATTCAATCTCCGTTGTGGTTGTACCCTCGGTTTAAAGTCATCTTCCATGAGAATCTTATGCATGCAAAATGAGGGTGAGATACCTCTAATGTCCGTGATGGTCCAACCAATCGCCAGTCTATGTTCTCTCAACACTCTAATCAACTTCTCTTCCTCTAAGGCACTCAATTCTGCACTAATGATCACCGGATAAGTATCCGACTCTCCAAGGTAAACATATTTGAGGTGAGGCGGTAAAGGCTTCAGTTCAAGCTTTGGAGCTTCCTTATTATTTTCCTTTGCCTTCTCTTTGTCAAAGTCAAATTCCTCAAATTCTGCATCTTGACTCTCCTCAATTGGTTGGAGTGCTTCTAACATTCTAGCACGGTCGTTCCTCATTGAGTCTTCAACCTCTATCACTGATTTTTGCTATACACGCTTCTAGAGGCAGGCTGACTTTTTCTTCCATGGACTCCACAATGAGTTCATCCACCACGTCCACACTAAAACATGAATCCGCTTCCGCCGGAAACTTCATCGCCTCAAACACATTAAAAGTTACTGTTTCATCCTGAACCCTTAACAGCAACTTCCCTTCCTGCACGTCAATCAGCGCTCTCCCCGTGGCCAAGAATGGTCGGCCCAAAATGAGAGGAATCTCCTTATCCTCTTCCATGTCCAGCACTACAAAGTCCGCTGGAAATATTATTTTCCCCACCTTCACTAACACATCTTCAACTATCCCCCTCGGGTGCTTTATCGACCGATCCGCTAGTTGCAACGACATTGTCGTTGGCTTCACTTCACCGATCCCTAATCTCCTGAAAAGAAAAAAGGCATCAAATTTATACTAGCTCCTAAATCACAAAGCACACGATCAAAAGTAATATCCCCTATAACACAAGGAATAGTAAAACTCCCTGGATCTTTGAGCTTTGGGGGTAATTTCTTTTGGAGGATTGCACTACACTCTTCCGTTAGCATCACCGTTTCCTCATCTTCTAATTTCCTCTTGTTCGAAAGTATCTCCTTCAGGAACTTCGCATAGCTCGGCATTTGCTGTATTGCATCTGCAAAAGGAATGTTAATATGCAATTTTTTAAAAATTTCAATGAATTTCGAAAAATTGCTTATCCCGATTCTTCTTCTTCAATCTCTGAGGAAAAGGCACGGGTGGAGTGTGATGAGCTAATTCTGGTGGTATCTCGGGGAATGGCAATTTCTCCTTCTTCTTTTGCCTTTCATCTTCTCTCTTGTTCTCTTCCCCTAAAGCACCTGAATTATCTTCACAAATAATCTCTTCATCCATTCTCTCTTCCAACTCTTCCTTTCGGGTTGCTCCCTTTCTTTCGTAAAGGTCGGCCTACTTCTAAAACCTGTCCCCACTTCTCAAAATGATTGCATTTGCTTGTTCACGTGGGTTGGTCAACCGTGTTGCTTGGTAGAGAACCTTGTGGTCTATCATTGACTTCTCAACCGGAATTGGCCCGATCATAGACCTCAAGATTCGAATGGACGCCCCTTGGTTTCTAAAGGTTGTTCTCGTCTCATTCATGAACCCTCAGACTCTTGCATGAATTTACCGAACAAATCCTCCAACTTCGACTCTTGGATCACCCGGTTGATTGGTCACCCCTGGTGGGTTATTTGGAACTTGCCTCTGGTTCCATTGATTACCCTGTTGGTTTTGATTTCCCCAGGCCAGATTTGGATGATGTCTCCACCTCCTGGGTTGTATGTGTTGGAGAACGGATTGTTCGGTTGTCTTTGATTCCCTGCCAAGTAATTTACTTGCTTCGTTGATGAAGATGACGGTGCAAATGTGTTTCCGACTTGGCACTCTGCTCACATGGTTTCCTGCACAAAAAATCACATGTTAATTGAGGTGCTTGTGCACTTTACCCGCATAGTTCCCAAGCTTTGTTTTTGGAGGGCGGTGAGTTGGGGTTGAGATTCTTTGTGAAAGCATCTACTTCATGAAGACCAGAAGATTTCCTCGTAGTTACTCTCTCATTCGGTCTTTGATAGTTGTTGCTTGCCAACACCTCAAGTAACTCATACGCTTCTTCAGGGGTCTTATTCTGCAAAGCTCCTCCTGAAGCTGCATCCACCATGGTTTGCACGTTACCCATCAAACCATTATAAAATGTTTGGACTTGAAGCCAAACCGGCAAACCATGATGTGGGCACTTCCTCATCAATTCCTTGTATCTCTCCCAAGCCTCATACAACGACTCGGCGTCATCTTGTATAAATGATGTGATATCATTTCTCAACTTCGCTGACTTCGCTGGAGGAAAGAACTTGGTCAAGAATTTTTGTGCCAGCTCATTCCATGTTGTAATTGTTCCCGGTGGTAATGCCATTAACCACCCCTTTGCTTTATCTCCCAACGAGAATGGGAACAACCGCAGCCTAATAGCATCATCCGACACTCCATTCGACTTGAAGGTGTCGCAAATTTCCAGGAAATTTGCAATGTGCTGGTTCGGATCCTCCTTCAAATCTCCGTTGAATCTTACCATTTCTTTGGATCATCTGGATGATTGCCGGCTTGATCTCGAAGTTGTTAGCTTGTACTGTAGGTCTCGTAATACTTGACCCACTTCCGTTCACTGTGGGAACTGAAAATTCCCTCAGTGTCCTATTTTCTGGTTCAGCCATTTCAACTACAACTTCTTCCGTTTCTGCAGTAAGTGTATCTCGTTCTCTTCTCTCTCTGTTTAGTCTTCGTACAGTCCTCTCAAGCTCAAGGTCAACAGGAACCACTGGTTGACGTCTTGCTCTTCGCATAAACTGAATGAACACAAGTGAAAGAAAAGTAAAATCACACTCAAACAAAAATTAAAAAATAAAAGTAAAACTTCAATCTAGTTAAACTCTAGGAAAAACTTAATGTTAACTTAAAAACAGTCCCCGGCAACGGCGCCAAAAACTTGATGCGTGTTTACTATAACATGCAAAACTAGCAAGTGCACTAGTCGCTCAAGTAATAGAGTGATGGGTAGGATATCGTTCCCACGAGGACTGGTAGAAAAGCACTAAGTTTCCTATGGTGTTAACAAGTTGAAGAAATCGAAAAATCTTGGATTTGTGGGAGCAAATTGTAATTGAAAGAAAAACAAAATTAAATCTAACAAGAAATTAATCCTTAAAAGGGAAAACAAATGGAAACACAAAGATTCAATTTAAGTGAAACGGGTAGGGTTTTGACTTCGTTTGGATTATTAATGGGTTATAGCTAAAAGTTACACTATTTTCACATTCGCATGCAGTGGTTGTAAATCGGATTCACTATTATGATAACATACCCTCTCGGGCTATGTTTTCCTATTCATCATTATTAACATTCCGCACCCAACAATTTGAAGGTTAACAATTCTAAATCATGAAGCACAAGAATCCTAAAGTGATTTCATTAGTTCTTGAATCTATCTCTAGCATCCAATACTATAATGGTTATTACCCATGAAGCTTAACATGAATTATTTCTCAATCTCATCATGTTCATCACATACAACAATTAATTTCAGAATAACACACAACCACAACTTATTCACATGAAAATAGTATAAACATATATTCAACCCATTTCAAATCCAACCTACAATCAAAACCCTAACCCATAGAAGATTAGTTCATAGCTAACTTAACAGAATAAAAACGGGAATCAACAGTAAACAGAATAGACATAATGAAACTGGAATGAAGGAATAGAAATCTCCCAAAAGACAAATCGTCTCTGTTGCAATCTGAATGTCTCCTTCGCAATCCCAAAAATACAAGCTTTTTCTCTCTAAAATTGTAAAAAGACGGCTAACCTACTGCCAGAGAGAGATCCCCTCTAAAAAGTTCATGTTTTTCTTTTATACCTAGTCCTAAAAACCCAGTTCAAAACAAAACACACACGAAACTGTGCGTTTACAAAACTTTAATTTATGACTTTCGCCGCGGCGAAGAAGAATTCTTCGCCGCGGCGAAGAATGAAAGATTTACATTCGACTCTGCCCAACTTCGCCGCGGCGAAGACAATTTCTTCGCCGGGGCGAAGCTTCTTCAAGAAGTTCAAATTACAGAAGCGCCACTCGCTTGCCTCTTCGTCCGATTCTTCGATTTTCGACTCTCCACCTTGGAAACAAGCTTCATCGTGCATTGTCCTACTCCGGAACTCTCCTAACTTCTGAAATCCTTCAATTCTGAGTCAAAACTTGTCAAATTTTTTCTTTATTCACTAAAAGAGTCCATTTTAACCTGAAACACGAAAAATAGAGAATTACGCACCCATTCAGGTAAAAATGCACTAGAAAAGTACCAAATCCGACAAAAAGATTAAATAAAAAGCGTATAATTTACGGATTATCAGCATACTAGATGCTTTCGAAAGATATCATGAGTTGATATAAGTATGGATGACGATGATAGTCATGTCACTGGGGTATTAGTATGGATTAGCAGTAGGTGAACTATTTTTTGAACATGACCAAATAACGAAAAATCACTTGGAAAAGCATGTAGTCAATGATTTATCGTTTGGTTATATTAGTGCACGATGTAGTCCTTTGACCTGAGACATTATGGTCAGATCCGATATGGATGTGTATGGTTCATACGGTGTATAAGTATGAGACTAGTCATGTTTCGTATGATAAAGCCTATTTGGTCATGCTTTGTTCATATGTGGAAACGAACGATGGTCAAGATGGGATCCATTAACGCAAAAATATAGGACCAAAGTATCACCGACTCCATCCAGATCTGGGTTCCTAGACGAACGTCAATAAATTTCGGAAACAAAATCTCTGGCCAGAGTCTATTATTAGTCATACGAAAGTAAGTTCGTGATGACAAGTTCTGAACATATTGATCGACGATTCGGTAGAAGATTGAGTTTAGGATTTTGACATTCCATGAATCCGTACTCTATCAGGATATTTCAATGGAGGGACTTTACCTGCATGGTACATATGATCTGAAAAGGGTTCGATGAAGTATTTCTTCATCGTGGTTTAGTGACTATGGCACATTGCTAGATCTTTACCATAGTCGTTAGGCCTTCGGACAGGTTTTCTGATTCATCCGAAACCGGCTCACGACTAATCCATGGTAGCCCTACATGGTCACACCTATAGCCTTGGGAAGTTAGAGAAAGATAAGAGAGATAAATGATTATCCGAAGAGGGCTAGCACCTTCCGAGGGTAATGACAGAATTTCTATGGTAATTGTTACATAGAAAATTATTCGTGACATTTTAAATGTTAAAATAGTCAGGCAATAATTAATTATATTTAATTATTATATCTTAAAGCGTTAAGATAAATAAGATAAACTTAAATAACCTTTTAATAGTTAAAGGGCAAAAGGGTAAACTTACGAGTTGTTAATGTAAACTAGTGTAGTTTACATGGGCCCTTGAATAATATTGATTATTCAACAGCCAAATTAATAAATGCTTGGGCTCCTTTTAGAATAAGATTTTATTAGGGCATACAAGTGAAAAGAAGGAATTACAAAAATGACCCATGTATATATAAATGCAAATGGTTGCATTTTAGGTCAAGTTGTTCACTGTTCACTCAAAAGAAAAACACAAGCTCTCTTTAGGTTCGGCCACCCTCTCTTTCTCTCAAGGTGGTGTTAAAGTATGGAGGGTTCATAGCTTTGAATCTAGGCTTCATCAAACCTAAGCTTTAAGGAGAAGGTATAATGTTAATTTATGCTTTATTTAAAGTTTTGAATCCTATAATCCATATCTTAGCTTGCATTTCTTGTTTACATGCTTTCCATCATTTTTCCGCCACCTCTTCATGGTTTGTCAAATGGTATCAAAGCTAAAAGCTCCTTGCATGTCGAATTTATAAGCAAAAATGACATTTTCCAAGCGTTCTTGTGTTTATCATGTATGAAAATGACATGCATGTTCTTGTTTTGGCCTAGTAATAAGATAATGAAATGTTTATTGTTTTTCCTTGGAATGAGATTCGGCCATGACATAAAATGTATAAAGATGTTTTTGATTTTGTAATTTGAAGCATGCAAGAATCATTATATGTTTAATTTATATATATACTATTTATAGTGAAAAAAGTGTTCATGCATGCCTTGATTAATGCATAGATTTTTTCTTGCTAAATTTGGCCATGCATGTTTTTGTTCATTTGATTCTTGTTTTATTCAAATAAGTTTGTAATGTGTTTAGGAAGTTGTTCCATAAAGGGTCTAAACGTATGCTTGGATGATGGTTATTGCATGAGATGTATTAAGAAATAATCAAGCATGTTCATTTCCATGACTTTGATTAAATTGTTTATGCTTTGACATGCTAAAGTGTTATCCTTTAATTTGATTAAAGTGTATTTTGTATGAAGAGTATACAAATGTTGCAAGTGTTTAGTGGTGGAAAATAATGATTGCATGAACTTATGGATTATTAATTCATGTGATGCATTATGATATTATGCATGCATGATGATGGTAATTTTAATGTATGATATTTAATTTGATTAAATTCTCATATAATGCATCATTGCATAGCATAAATTATTATATTTTTGAAATGTAATAATTTGTTTTTGAATAGATTCAAAAAAGTGATGATGCAAAATGACATGATTATCTTTTAAAAGATAAATGTGTCATAAAAATTATTACTTATCTTTTAAAGTAACTTGTGTCATAAAATAATTACTTTTGAAGTAATAAAACCCACTTATCTATGTCATGCATGACTTTTTTGAAAAGTTTTGAAATGATGTTAATGATTAAATAACAAAAAAATCATTATTATATCTTTGGGTGGAATATGACAAAAGTGTTTGTGTAATGATTCTCTTGAAATGTGTAATTGTTACATGCCCCAAAGTTATGATATAGTTACCACATGCATATAATATATATATATTAAATTGTTTATATTCATGCCTTTAAATAATTGTTTATTATATTTGGTATGCATGTTTAATATTTATTTATGTAATGGATGAACATTAGATTAGAGGGTTGATCATGGGTACCATTTAGCTTTCAAAATATTCAAAAGTGTTTGTAATATTTTTTTATTAAATGGCTTGTAATAATTAAGTTATATTTGTTTATTTTAATCGGGCCTGCTTGCCTAAGATGCAATTTGTAATTGAATCGGCTAGATGGGAACCCGAAGAGCATCCAGCTGACGATCCGATCGAAGATATAGGATTAGAGTAAATAGTTTACCTTTAGGATGTATTTTCGAAAAGCCCCATAGTCAACCCACATGCTTTAATTTATGCATATATGGGATATGTATGGAATGTTAGTTAAACATGGCATGTTAAAAAATTAACTAAGGTTAAACCTAAATCTCCCCAATTAAAATTATTAAATCCAAGTCTCCCACTATGGGATAACTAAATTCTTTAATATAAATTTTAATATCCCAAGATTTCTATTATGTGAGGGATATGATCTTTATATCATAGAATTAAGTTGATCTTGTTCTTGGATGGATATTTTCATCTTGACCAATGTAACGCCCCGCTTGAGGTACGTTGTTACTGTTTCCTCTTTCGCTCTTATTTTGAGTTGATTTTGGTGTTATTGTTTGATTTAGTGTTGTGTTAAATGGTTGCCCTGAATTGGTTGAAAACAGAAGAAATTCAGTCTGCCGTTCTTCGCCGGGGCGAAGAAGAATCTTCGCCGCGGCGAAGAGAGGTTGAAGCCACGGGGAAGCTATTGGGACAGTTTCGGCCGCGGCGGACAGTTTTCTTCGCGCGGCGCAGCCCGAATAAAATGTTGATTGAGTTTTAGATATTTTCTTCCTTAAGGGCAATTTGACCTTTCTACCCCTCATTAGCAGGAAAAGTGGGGAGTTAAGTGTAAGGATATTTCATGGAGAATAGGTCGAGATAGGGGTGAGTTTGTAAAGAATTAAAGGATATGGATGGAATTCCCAAAGAAGAATAAGGGCAAAATGGGAATGCTTTGGGATGTATTTCATTAAAAGGAATTAGAATCAAAGAAACCCCTCATTCTCTTCTTCTCAAACGTGACTTCCCATCCTTACTCCTCTCAACTTCTCTTCTCTTTTGATCAAGGTATTCCAAGGGGTTTTGAAGTGATTTGGGGTGGAAAAGTAACCTAAGGCTTCCTAAGGTAAGGATCTCTACTTAAGTTGTGTGATTTGGGAGTTTTAACCCATATTGAAATTTGAGGGTTTTCCTTCTTTTGGTTAAGATTAGAGGAAAAGTCAAGCTAAGCAAGTGAAAGGAAAGATTTGTGAAGTCTCTACATAGCAAGTAAGTAAAACCCAACCCAAGTTGAGATTTATGAATTTTCTTGATTAGGGTTTTGATAGAAATGATGTATGTATGTGATGTACATGTAATATAGCATGTATGAAGGATTAAATAGAGATTTCTATGCTTTGTGATTGTTTATACCTTGCAAATTTGAGAAATGGGTTGTTGGTTTGGCAAGGTAGTTGAGATGGAATTTAAGGGGTATTATGGATCCCCTTTTTGGAAGTGTTTTCTATGGCAGGTTTTATGGCTTTGTGAAGGGGTTTTTCCCCATTTTGGATGGTTAAGAAAAGTTTTAGAATCATGACTATGATAGAGTTTCATAGTGCACATGAGTTGTTTGATGAAATGCCTAATAGAAGTTTGAGAATGAGAAATGAACCTTAATTCTTGCAACATTGCATGTTGGCATTTCATAAGTGCATTAGTAGTGATGAACCATCCATAGGCACTAATTGTGTATTGAAAAGTGACCTAAGAAAGTGTAAGGAAATGGTTTATGCAATTACCCTATGAGTAGAGAGCTTAGTGGGTAAAATTACTTATGGGTAGAGAGCATTGAAAAATGCTACAATAGAGTGAATTAGAAGATTAGTATAGTTGGGATGATGCTTGTGATCATCACCCGACCGTTATGGGAATCGGATTGATGCTTTGTGATCATCATCCGAATAGCCTTGGAGAGATGGGTCGGGACGCTTTGTGATCGCCACCCATGAGGTAAGAGAAATGGGTAGATGCTTTGTGACCACTACCCTAAGGTTAGTTAAGAGATATGTAGGTTGATGCTTTGTGATCATCATCCAACGGCTTAGTAGAAGCGGGTTGATGCTTTGTGACCATCACCCGATAGTGACTAGAAACGGGTAAATGCTTGGTGAACGTTACCCAAAATTCATGAGGAACGGGTAGGTGCTAGGTGATCTCCACCCGATAGTTAGAAAGAACCGAGTTGGTGCTTTGTGATCCTCACTGGTAGTCACTAAGAACGGGTTGGTACTGCGTGAATTCCACCCGATAGCCATAGAGAGGAGATGGTGCCGTGTGAACGCTATTCAACCTTGCATCTCGTAAGACGAGGCTATGATGTTATTAGGAACGTAAATGTAATCAGAAATAGCATAAGGAAAGAATTAAGAGTTATTTATACGGGGACAGACAGAGAGAGAGTTTTACTTACTGAGCATTATTTTGTGCTCACCCCGTTATTTCCTTTGTGGATGCAGGTTCTAGGTGATGTTGCGGTCGGAGGGGCGTCGGCAAGCAATGAGGAATAGTTACACTGCCCCTTCGTTTTGTCTTTTTAAAATACATTTTTTTGTAAACAAGACTTTTATGTATAAAAGACACATGCTTACTAATGAAAAGAAAAACTTTGGGCCCAATTTTCTATTGTTATTATGCATGCATTGTACAGTTTTCAGTAGATGTTACAACCAAGATTTCTATTATGTGAGGACATGATGAAAATGCCATCCTAAGAAAGTACAATGGTTCGGATTTAACTAGCCTAGGGTACCAAGATTTCTATTATGTGAGGTATCCGAAGCTAGGGCAAGGAATATGGATCAAATCTTATATAGTGATATAAAAGGAAAATAGTTTCCTACTTATTAAACTTAATTGACCAAGAATTCTATTATGTGAGGTTAATTGAATTTAATAAGAAATTGATTCCCCAGTAAGAAATTTAATCCAACGAAAATTTTTGGATCCTATCTAAGGAAGTGTAGGACTTGAATAAAATAGTGGGAGCTAATTTAATTATACAATAAAAGGTTTAAAAGGATTACAAGACACTAATAAAATTATTTTTCTTTGCAATTTCAACTTTGTGATATATAATAAAAAATGGCCAACAATGTTCTCCTAAGGATAATGGATAATAACATGTTAACCGGACCCAACCTTAAAGACTGGCTAAAAAATCTCAAAATCGTTCTAGATTTTGAAGTGATAGCTTATGTCCTAGAAACGCCTCTTCCACTTGATATTGGACCTGATGCTCTACAAGCTGAGCTTGATGCTTTTGAAAAATGGAGAGAGGATAGTAGGAGGGCTAGAAATTACATGCTAGCCTCAATGAATAGAGAACTTCAGACTAAGCACGAAAAGGTTTCGAGTGCTTATGATATTCTCACAACTCTACAAGAGTTGTACAACGAAAATCCAAGAGTGGTTAAGTATGAGTTATGTGCATCCCTCTTTAGCATGAAGCTGAGGGAAGGGATACCTCCAGATGTTCATACAATTAAGATGATCTATGGATTAGGTCAACCAAATGGATATGGGGTGGTCATGCCAGACTGCCTCAAACTGAATTTGATTCTACAATCCCTTCCTGCAAGTTATAAACCTTTTATAACTAACTACAATCTCAATAGGATTGAAGCGAAACCTCTCGAAATTCCTCATACACAAGGTTCTCTTCTAAGTCAACATCCTCTATTCTCCACATTTCCCACTCGTTGTAATACCTCAAATGGACCTACATATCTCGGTGCTTGTAACGCCCCGCTTGAGGTACGTTGTTATCGTTTCCTCTTTTGCCCTTAATCAAGTTGGTTTTTGGTGTTATTGTTTGATTTAGTGTTGTGTTGAACGTTTGCCCTGAAATTGGTTGAAAACAGAAGAAATTCAGTCTACCGTGCTTCGCCGGGGCGAAGAAGAATCTTCGCCGCGGCAAGAGAGGTTGAAGCCTCGGGGAAGGGAAGTCTGCCGATTAGCCACGCTGACAGTTTCTTCACCGCGACGACAACCCGAATAAATTGTTGATTGAGTTTTAGATATTTTCTTCCTTAAGGGCAATTTGACCTTTCTACCCCTAATTAGCAGGAAAAGTGGGGAGTTAATTGTAAGGATATTTCATGGAGAATAGGTTGAGATAGGGGTGAGTTTGTAAAGAATCAAAGGACATGGATGGAATTCCCAAAGAAGAATAAGGGCAAAATGGGAATGCTTTGGGATGTATTTCATTAAAAGGAATTAGAATCAAAGAAACCCCTCATTCTCTTCTTCTCAAACACAACTTCCCATCCTTACTCCTCTCAACTTCTCTTCTCTTTTGATCAAGGTATTCCAAGGGGTTTTGAAGTGATTTGGGGTGGAAAAGTAACCTAAGGCTTCCTAAGGTAAGGATCTCTACTTAAGTTGTGTGATTTGGGAGTTTTAACCCATATTGAAATTTGAGGGTTTTCCTTTTTTTGGTTAAGATTAGAGGAAAAGTCAAGCTAAGCTAGTGAAAGGAAGGATTTGTGAAGTCTCTACATAGCAAGTAAGTAAAACCCAACCCAAGTTGAGATTTATGAATTTTCTTAATTAGGGTTTTGATAGAAATGATGTATGTATGTGATATGCATGTATTATAGCATGTATGAAGGATTAAATAGAGATTTCTATGCTTTGTGATTATTTATACCTTGCAAATTTGAGAAATGGGTTGTTGGTTTGGCAAGGTAGTTGAGGTGGAATTTAAGGGGTATTATGGATCCCCTTTTTGGAAGTGTTTTCTATGGCAGGTTTTATGGCTTTGTGAAGGGTTTTTCCCCATTTTTGGATGGTTAAGAAAAGTTTTAGAATCATGGCTATGATAGAGTTTCATAGTGCACATGAGTTGTTTGATGAAATGCCTAATAGAGGTTTGAGTATGAGAAATGAACCTTAATTCTTGCAACATTGCATGTTGGCATTTCATAAGTGCATTAGTAGTGATGAACCATCCATAGGCACTAATTGTGCATTGAAAAGTGACCTAAGAAAGTGTAAGGAAATGGTTTATGCAATTACCCTATGAGAGAGCTTAGTGGGTAAAAATTACTCTAAGGGTAGAGAGCATTGAAAAAAATGCTACAATAGAGTGAATTAGAAGGGTAGTATAGTTGGGATGATGCTTTGTGATCATCACCCGACCGATTATGGGAATCGGATTGATGCTTTGTGATCATCATCCGAATAGCCCTTAGAGAGATGGGTCGATGCTTTGTGATCGTCACCCGGATGAGTAGTAGAAATGGGTACATGCTTTGTGACCACTACCCGGTTAGTTAAGAGATAGGTAAGTTGATGCTTTGTGATCATCATCCAACGGGCTAGTAGAAGCGGGTTGATGCTTTGTGACCATCACCCGATAGTGACTAGAGACGGGTAAATGCTTGGTGATCGTTACTCAAAATCCATGAGGAACGGGTAGGTACTAGGTGACCTCCACCCGATAGTTAGAAAGAACCGAGTTGGTGCTTTGTGATCCCTCACTCGGTAGTCACTAAGAACGGGTTGGTACTGTGTGAATTCCACCCGATAGCCACAGAGAGTGGAGATGGTGCCCGTGTGAACGCCTATCCGGCCGTATCTCCCTAGATGAGGCCATGAGATTACTAGGAACAAAACAAAATCGAAGTAGCATAAGGAAAGAATTAAGAGTTATTCATACGGGGACAGAGAGAGAGAGAGTTTTACTTACCGAGCATTATTTTGTGCTCACCCTAGTTATTTCCTTTGTGGATGCAGTGTTCTAGGTGATGTTGCGTTCGGAGGGGCGTTTCGGCAAGCAATGAGGAATAGTTACTTGTTTCCCTGTTTGTCTTTTAAAATACATTTTTGTAAACAATACTTTATGTATAAAAGACACATGCTTACTAATGAAAAGAAAAACTTTGGGCCCAATTTTCTATTGTTATTATGCATGCATTGTAGAATTTTCGTGATGTTACATTTTTTTGGTATCGAGCAAAGATTTTGGGATTGAACAAAGGTATATTCTCATCGCCACGACGCCCTCTAACCGAAACGTGGTGAGTAATTCTTTCCTTATAGCAATTGTTCCTTGAGTTTATTAGTGTGATCATTTTGTAGATGAGGCGTAGTTATCGGAATCGCGGTAAAGGTGTGGTGAATGAAGGAGAACCTTCTAACCCCACCCGCAGTCTACGCCCCTTCCTTGGATGAAGCTAGAATCCGGGGGAATTATTCAGCAAGTTATGGCAGAAACTCGGGGAGAGTTGTACCCCTGTCAGTACCACCGATTACGCCTGTCGAAAGAGGACAAACGGTACCTCCCCGGTGCGAGGAGTTGAACCGATTTACGGTCTCTCTAGCCAGCATCAACCCTCAGAGTTTAAGGGTACTACAGATCCAGTGATAGCAGAAGAGTGGCTTGGGTTAGTAGAACGAGCCACGGAGTTTATTTCCCATGTCGGACCGGGAGAAGATCCGGTATGCGAAGTTTCTTGTTTCGGGGTGATGCCCGAATTTGTGGGAATTAATGGAAGAAACTCACAACGCGACAGTAATGACGTGGGAAGAGTTTAGGCAAGAGTTTGAGGCTGAGTATAGAACAGAGGACCAAGTTCATGAGAAGGTCCAAGAATTTATCACCACAGCAATGGGACTAACGCTCGTGAAAGAATACTCAAGAAGTTCAACGCTCTTGCAAGGTTTGCACTGGGAATAGTTAGCACTCCTACCCCGAGAAGGGATAAGTTTGTGCATGGATTGAAGCCGAGATAGCCCGGGATATTATGACAAGCTCCAACCCTCCTCGAAATTATAGTGAGGCTTTGAGGCGGGTGCGAAGGCGGAGATTTTTGAGAATAAAATCTTCCCCGTAGGATCCCTCGACAGGGGAGGACCAAAGGAGCTACCCTCCGCTCCTCATAGAGAGAAACATGAGGATGTGAAGGGTAAAGACATGAAGAATCAGAAGAAGTTTCAAAGATAGGCGAATAATAAAAGAGTGGAAGAATAAGCGACTCCGGACCCCGGAAGGGTTTCCTCCTGCCCCTAAATGCGGGAAGAATCACCCGGGGAGAGTGTCCGAGGGATCGAGAGTGTGTTATAGGTGCCAGAGCAAGGGCACATGATGAGAGATTGTGAAGCTCCTCTTCCACCAACTACTCGGGTGGTTCGGGAGAGGACTGCGAATGCCGTAGTTTTTACTATGGCACGGGGGAAGGGGCCGAGAGGCCGACCCATCGCCAATATCGGGTCGGCTTATTATTTCATGCAATCCCTTTATATGCTTTAATTGATTCAGTGCTACCCATTCGCTTATATCTTATGGGATGCTTGAGAGATCAGGTTTGAAACCTACTAAAAGCGACACAACCCATTAAGATAGAACTACCCGATGGGGTTAGTGTTGTGACTCAAGAGATTTTGTTAAGAGAGTCCTTAGTGATCCAGGGGTAGAAAGTTAATCGTTGACTTAATAGTTTTCGATATGCCCCGATTTTGATGTGATTCGGGGCATGGACTTCCTAGGGAGATATGGAGTAGAGATTATGCTGTGGAAAAAGAAGGCGAGGTTTAACCTTGATAGTGGAGATAAGTTTAGTTTTTGGAGAAGGCCACGCCTTGAGCATGTTGATTAGTAATGTGAAAGCCGAAGATGTTAAGAAAAGGGGTGTTCGGGTTATATTGCCCATGTAGTGCAAAGTGGTGATGTTCCCCGGGCTTAGAGATTCAGAGGGTGCCCAGAGTTCGAGACTTCCTAGATGTATTTCCGGGAAGAGTTACGGGGTTTGCCTCCAGAGAGGGAGGTAGAGTTTAGTATCGAACTAGCACCGGACAACACGAATATCTAAAGCCCCTTTATCGAATGGCCCCGTGAGCTCCCAAGAACTAAAGAAGCAACTCCAAGAGCTTTTAGATAAAGGCTTTATCCGACCAAGTCATTCCCCTCTGGGAGCTCCAATCGTTTGTGAAAAAGAAGGATGGATCACTAAGGATGTGTATTGATTATAGGGAGTTGAATAAAGTTACAGTGAAGAATAAGTACCCACTAACCCGGATAGATGACCTTTTTGATCGTTGAAAGGAGCGGCGGTTGTTCTCCCAAAATTGATTTGAGGTGGCAGGGTATCATCAAGTAAGAGTGGTTGAGCAAGATGTGGCTAAGCGCTTTCGTACAAGATATGGGCATTATGAATTTGTAGTGATGCCTTTTGGCTTGACTAATGCCCCAGCAGTTTTTATGGACTTGATGAACAGGGTATTTCATGAGTACTTGGATCAGTTCATTGTTGTCTTCATCGACACATTCCGATTTACTCAAAGTCAAAGAGAAGAACATGAGAAACACTTGAGATTAGTATTGCAAACGGCCGAGAGAAAAGAAGTTGTGTGCTAAATTTTCCAAGTGTGAGTTTTGGCTTAACCAAGTGATATTCTTGGGTCATACCGTATCAAAGGAAGGGATTTCGGTAGATCCAAGTAAAGTGCAGGCAATCCTGGAGTGGCAGAAGCCGAGAACAGTGAAGGAAATCAGGAGTTTCTTAGGCTTAGAGGTTACTACCGGCGATTTGTGAGGATTCGCCCTACTTGGCATAAACCATTGGATGCCTCTTACCAAATGTAAGACTCCCTTTTGTCGGTCAACAAAGATGTGAAGAAAGCTTTCAAGAGTTGGAAGAAGAAGGCTAACATCGGCTCCACGTGCTAGTGTTACCACAAGAGGTGTAGATTATGACATTTATACACGCCTCTTTGCGGGGACTTGGTGCCGTGTTGATGCATTAGGTAGGGTTATAGCTTATGCTTCTCGCAATTGGAAAGAGTACGAGACCCGGATACCCTACGCATGACTTAGAGTTGGCAAACCGTGGGTCTTTGCTTTAAAGATTTGGAGGCACTACCTTTATGGTGTGAAGAGTAATATCTACACCGATCATAAGAGTCTAAAGTACTTCTTCACTCAAAAGGAGTTGAATATGAGGCGAAGAAGGTGGTTAGAGCTGGTCAAGGATTATGATTATGAGATCAAGTATCAACCGGAAGGCCAATGTAGTAGCCGATGCTTTGAGTAGAAAGCCCATGTTTTCCTGGGCCACCTGCAGTAAAGAGTTAATAGAAGATTTGTTCTAAGGAGCAGATTGAAGTGGTTCCTGGGACGAATTGCCCACCCCAGAGGTACAGTCCCTCTTTACTAGAGGAAATTAAGAAAAGCAAATGGCGAGATGAGTGGTGTCGAAAAACAAGCAGCCAAGTGCATGAGGGCAAGACATCGAGTTCTTTGTGAGATGGTGTCCTCTATTTCGTAAATCGGTTGTGCATTCCTCCAAAAGAGGAGTTGGAAACAGAAAATTCTTATGGAGGCTCATGACACACCGTACACCGCTCATCCGGGAGCAACCAAGATGTATCAGGATATCAAGAAAGGCTATTGGTGATCGGTATGAAGAAAGACATTGCGAGTTTGTGACTAAATGCCTAACGTCGGCGGGAGGCGAGAACACCAACGGCCGTCCGGGGAGGTTGCTTCCACCCATTGAGTATCCCGAGTGGAAATGGGAGAGCATTTCGATGGATTTTATCACGGGTCCCCTCCCAGTACAGAGAGGGTATAATGCTATATGGGTGATTGTGGATAGGTTAACCAAATCAACCCATTTCCTCCCGAGGTAAAGGATAGTACCACTCTGTCAGGTTGGCCCAAATTTACCTCAAAGGGGAGATAGGTCAGATTGCATGGTGTGCCCCAAGACTATAGTATCAGATAGAGATTCAGTTGTTTCGAATTACGGACAAGTTTCAGAGGAGTTTGGGTACCCGTTTAGCATTGATCTGCCTATCATCCTCGAGACGAGATGGCCAAACCGAGAGGGCGGAATCAGTGCTCGAGGATATGTTGAAGCTTTGTTGCATGGATTATAGAGTATCCCTGGCATGAGATGTTACCTAGTAGAATTTGCCTACAACAACAGCTTATCACTATAATTAGAATGGCGCCTTACGAGGCTTTCTATGGTAGACGGTGTAGGGTCTCCGTTCATTGGGATGAAGTAGGAGAAAGAGATGAGTTGGAGTACCCGGCTCTTGGGCCGAAGATGACTCAAAAGCTAGTAGAAGATGTGAAGTTGGTCCGAAATAGAATGAAACAAGTCCAAGATCGGAATGTAAGAGTTATGCCCGATTTGGAAGAGGAAAGAGGTAGAATTCCAAGTGGGCGATAAAGTATTTCGAAAGTTTCCCTTACAAGCAGTAATGCGCTTTGGAAACAAAGGGAAACTATGCCGAGGTATGTAGGTCCTTTGAGGTCTTGCAACGAGTGGGGAAGGTGGCCTATAGATTGGCACTACCACCTAGCATGGACGGGTGCATGATGTCTTCCATGTCTCGATGCTACGGAAGTATGTAAGTGATCCCTCCACATCCCCGAGCGTAGAAGGACGTTGAAGTAGTAAAGAATCTAGTATACGAAGAACGCCCAGGGGCTCGATTTTTGGATCAAGGGGTTGGGTTAAAGAACTTCGGGAACAAGAGTGTTCCCGCTAGTGAAAGTCCTTTGGAGGAACCACAAAGGGTGGGAAGAGGCCACTTGGGAAGTAGAACGGGACATGCGTAATCGCCTTTCCCCGTGAGTTATTTGCATGAATTTCGGGGACAGAAATTCTTTTAAGGGGGAGGGGAAAGGTTATAAGGCATAAAGCTTGAGGATGCGTTGTTATCGTTTCCTCTTTTGCCCAATTGGTCGAGTTGGTTTTTGGTGTTATTGTTTGATTTAGTGTTGTGTTGAAGCGTTTGCCCTGAAATTGGTTGAAAACGAAGAAGAAATTCCGGTCTGCCGTAGTGGGCTTCGAAGGCGAAGAATCTTCCGCCGCGGCCGAGAGGTTGGAAGCCTCAAGGGGGAAGCTGGGCTGGACCAGTTTCGCCGTGGCGCGAAGTTTCTTTCGCCGCGCGTAACTCGAATAAATTGTTGATTGAGTTTTAGATATTTTCTTCCTTAAGGGCAATTTGACCTTTCTACCCCTAATTAAGCAAAAGAGGGGAGTTAATTGTAAGGATATTTCATGGAGAATAGGTTGAGATAGGGGGTGAGTTTGTAAAGAATCAAAGGACATGGATGGAATTCCCCAAAGAAGAATAAGGGCAAAATGGGAATGCTTTGGGATGTATTTCATTAAAAGGAATTAGAATCAAAGAAACCCCTCATTCTCTTCTTCTCAAACGCAACTTCCCATCCTTACTCCTCTCAACTTCTTCTCTTTTGATCAAGGTATTCCAAGGGGTTTTGAAGTGATTTGGGGTGGAAAAAGAAAAGTAACCTAAGGCTTCCTAAGGTAAGGATCTCTACTTAAGTTGTGTGATTTGGGGAGTTTTAACCCATATTGAAATTTGAGGTTTTCCTTTTTTTGGTTAAGATTAGAGGAAAAGTCAAGCTAAGCAAGTGAAAGGAAGGATTTGTGAAGTCTCCCCCTACATAGCAAGTAAGTAAAACCCAACCCAAGTTGAGATTTATGAATTTTTCTTGATTAGGTTTTGATAGAAATGATGTATGTATGTGATATGCATGTATTATAGCATGTATGAAGGATTAAATAGAGATTTCTATGCTTTTGTGATTATTTATACCTTGCAAATTTGAGAAATGGGTTGTTGGTTTGGCAAGGTAGTTGAGGTGGAATTTAAGGGGTATTATGGATCCCCTTTTTGTAAGTGTTTTCTACGGCGTGGTTTTATGGCTTTATGTAAGTTGGGGGTTTTTCCCCATTTTGGATGGTTAAGAAAGTTTTAGAATCATGGCTATGATAGAGTTTCATAGTGCACATGAGTTGTTTGATGAAATGCCTAATAGAGGTTTGAGTATGAGAAATGAACCTTAATTCTTGCAACATTGCATGTTGGCATTTCATAAGTGCATTAGTAGTGATGAACCATCCATAGGCACTAATTGTGCATTGAAAAGTGACCTAAGAAAGTGTAAGGAAATGGTTTATGCAATTACCCTATGAGTAGAGAGCTTAGTGGGTAAAATTACTCTAATTTGGGTAGAGAGCATTGAAAAATGCTACAATAGAGTGAATTAGAAGGGGTAGTATAGTTGGGATGATGCTTTGTGATCATCACCTTATCCATTATGGGAATCGGATTGATGCTTTGTGATCATCATCCCGAATAGCCCTAGAGAGATGGGTCGATGCTTTGTGATCGCACCCGATGAGTAGTAGAAATGGGTACATGCTTTGTGACCACTACCCGGTTAGTTAAGAGATAGGTAAGTTGATGCTTTGTGATCATCATCCAACGGCTAGTAGAAGCGGGTTGATGCTTTGTGACCATCACCCGATAGTGACTAGAGACGGGTAAATGCTTGGTGATCGTTACCCAAAATCCATGAGGAACGGGTAGGTACCTAGGTGACCTCCACCCGATAGTTAGAAAGAACCGAGTTGGTGCTTTGTGATCCTCGCTCGGTAGTCACCCCAACGGGTTGGTGCGTGTGAATTCCACCCGATAGCCACGAGTGAGATGGTCTTGTGTGAATCGCCATCCCACCGACCGTACCTCCCGAGTAAGATGAGGCCATGAGATTACTAGGGAAGCAGAAAGGGCAGAATCGAAGTAGCATAAGGAAAGAATTAAGAGTTATTCATACTGGGACAGAGAGAGAGAGAGAGAGTTTTACTTACTGAGCATTATTTTGTGCTCACCCCGTTATTTCCTTTGTGGATGCAGGGTTCTAGGTGATGTTACGGTCGGAGGGGCGTCGGCAAGCAATGAGGAATAGTTACACTGTTTCCCCTGTTTTGTCTTTTAAAATACATTTTTGTAAACAATACTCTTTATGTATAAAAGACACATGCTTACTAATGAAAAGAAAAACTTTGGGCCCAATTTTCTATTGTTATTATGCATGCATTGTACAGCCCCTTTCGAGATGTTACAGCTAACTTTCCTTTATTACCGAAGCGCATCACTCACTTATAGAGGGAAACTCTCAGAAATACTTTATCACCCACTTGAAATTCAACCTCTTTTCTCTCAAGTCGGCATAACTCTTCATTGATCTTCTTGGGCTTGCTTCATTCTCGCCCCTTCGATTAATCTTACATCTTTTTATCATTTTTTTGAGTCACCTCTGGCCCAAGAGCGGTACTCAACTCATCCTTTTCACCTATCTCATCCCAATGTAGTGGAGACCTACATCGTCTACCAAACAAAGCCTCGTAAGGCACCATCTTAATTATAGACTAGTAACTGTTATTGTAGGCAAACTCCACTAAGGGTAACATTTCATGCCGTTTTATTTAACGCTTTATAATCTATACAGCAAGCTCTCAACATATCCTCAAGCACCTGATTCATTCTCTCTGTTTGGCCATCCGTTTAAGGATGATAGGCAGAGCTGAATGCCGAACAGGTACCCAAATTTCTCTATAAACTCAGTGCCAGTTTGCCCCCTTTGAGACAAACTGGGAATCTGTCTTTGACACTATTGTCCCCTTGGGCACACCATGCAACCTGACTATCTCTTTAATGTAAATCTGAGCCAACTGATCCATAGTGGTGCTCTCCTTTACTAGGAGGAAATGGGCGAACTTAGTTAATCTATCCATAATCACCCATATAGCATTATATCCTCTCTGTACTCTAGGGAGACCTATGATAAAATCCATCGAAATACTCTCCCATTTCCACTCTGGAATACTAAGTGGCTGAAGCAACCTATTGACAAGTCAGACATTTAGCTACAAACTTTGCAATGTCTCTCTTCATACCTGGCCACCAGTAGCCTTTCTTTACATCTTGGTACATCTTGGTTGCTCCAGGATGAGGAGTGTATGGTGTGTCATGAGCCTCCATAAGAATTCTCTTTCTCAACTCATCATTTTGAGGGATACACAACCGATTTCACCATCCACTAAATAGAACTCTATTACCTTGCCCTCATGTACTTGCTGAACTATTTTCTAACACCACTCATCAGCCACTTGCTTAACTCTGACTTCCTCCAATAAAGTAGACTGAACCTCTAACCTAGCAATCCTTCCCGGAATCACTTCAATCTGTTCTCTACATAATTCTTCTATCAACTCTTTTTGCTTAGTGAGCCGGGACAAATAAGCTTTTCTACTCAAGGCATCGGCTATTACATTGGCTTTCCCCGATTGATACTTGATCTCACAATCATAGTCCTTAACCAGCTCTAACGACCTTCTCTATCTCATATTCAGCTCCTTTTGAGTGAAGAAGTACTTTAAACTCTTATGATCAGTATAGATGTTACTCTTTGCACCATTAAGGTAATGCCTCCAAATCTTTAATGCGAAGATCACGGCTGCCAACTCTAGGTCATGCGTAGGATATCTCGTCTCATACTCTTTTAATTGCCGAGAGGCATATGCTATCACCCAACCTAACTACATTAACACTACACCAAGTCCTTGCAGAGAGGCATCTGTATAAATGTCATAATCTACACCCTCCTGTAGTAACACTAACACGGAAGCTGTTGTTAACCTCTTCTTCAACTCTTGGAAACATTCCTCACATGCTTCTGACCATACAAAAGGAGTCTTCTGTTTGGTAAGAGCTGCAATGGTTTAGCCTTAACCTCAACCTTAACCCTTCAACAAATCGCTTTGTAGGTAACTCGCTGCCTAAGAAACTTCTGACCTCTTTTACTGTCTTCAGCCTCTGCCACTCAAAGATTGCCTTTACCTTACTTGGATCTACTAAAATCCCGTCCTTGGACACCGTATGGCCTAGAAATATTACTTGGTCGAGCCAAAACTCACATTTAGAAAACTTAGCATACAATCGTTGTTCCCTCAACCGTTGTAGCACTATTCTCAAATGTTCCTCATGTTCTTCTCTCAACTTGGAATAAACCAGAATATCATCAATGAATACTACTATAAACTGATCCAGACAGTCACGGAATACCTGGTTCATCAAATCCATAAAAACTCTTGGGGCATTAGTCAAGCCAAAGCGGCATCACTATGAACTCATAATGCGATACCTTTTGTACGGAAAAGCGCTTAGCTATATCTCCCGTTGGGCCACTCTTACCCGATGGTACCCTAACCTCAAATCAATTTTGGAGAATACCCGCCGCCCTCCCTTCAACCTTTGATCAAACAAATCATCTATCCGAGGTAACGGGTACTTATTCTTCACTGTCACTTTATTTAGCTCTCTATAATCAATACACATCCATAGTGACCCGTCTTTCTTCTTTACAAACAGAATTCGAGCTCCCCAAGGAAAATGACTAGGTCGGATAAAACCTTTATCTAAAAGCTCTTGAAGTTCTTCTTTAATTCCCGAAGCTCACGGGCCCATTCGGTAAGGGGCTTTAGATATGGGTGTTGTTCCTGGTGTTAGTTCAATACTAAACTTAACCTCTCTTTCCGGTGACAAACCCGGTAAAGTTTTCCGGAAACACATCTACGAATTCTCGAACTACTGGCACCCTCTGAATTTCTGACTGTGGAATGTCACCACTCTGTACTACATGAGCAATATATTCAGAACACCCCTTTCTCAACATCTTTCTAGCCTTCACACTACTAATCAATATGCTCAACTGATGGCCCTCTCCAAAACTAAATTTATCTCCACTATCGAGATTAAATCTTGCCTTCTTCTTCCGACAATCAATTTCTACTCCATACCTCCCTAGAAAATCCATGCCCAATATCATATCAAAGTCAGGCATATCAAAAACTATTAAATCAACTGCTAACTCTCGACCATGGATCGCTACAGACTTTCCTAACAACATCTCCTGAGTCAGCACACTCACCTCATCAGGTAACTCTATCTTAATAGGTTGACTCACTCTAGTAGGTTTCAAACTTAATCTCTCTATCATTCCATGAGATATAAAAGAATGGGTAGCTCCAGAATCAATTAAAGCATATAAAGGAATAGCATGAAATAACAATCCCGACTAGTTACTTACAAGGATTGGATTGGCCTCGGCTTCAACCTGTGCCACTATAAATACTCTGGCATTTGTACTTCTTAGGAGTGCAATGTGCGCCAAAAGGGAAAAGACTTTACAATCCCCTCATCAGATGCCAGTGTCGATTCACGAGTATAACACTACGTTTAAAGGTCCCTCGGGAAACACTCTCGCCCGAATGGTTCCTTAAGTATTTAGCACAAGGGGGAAACTGTCCTAGGTTGTTTATTCTGCCAATCTTTCCTATTCTTCCTGAGTTGAAACTTCTTCTTGGCCCCTTACTTGCGTTCTTTGTGGCATCTACTCTCTCCCTCTGTAAGGTGGTGGATGGCTCACTAGATACTGTTGAAGCTAACCCTTCTACAATGTATTTATTTACATAGATCTCTACCCTTAAAGCCCGTGTTAGAGCTTCACTGTAGGTATGAAGGGGCTCGGCCTCGCATTACATCTCGAACAATATCGATCTCAACCCTTGCACAAACTTGTCCCTCATTAACTCTGGTGTGTACACTATCCCGAGTGCAAAGCGAGCAAGGGAGTTGAATCTTATTGAATATTCTTTCATTGTACTAGTCCCCTGCTTCAAATTAATAAATTCTTTGACCTTCTTGTGTATTCGATCTTCTATTCGATACTCGGCCTCAAACAATCTCCTGAATTCCTCCCAAGTCATCGAGGCCATGTCATGAGTCTCTTCCATTAATTCCCACCAAATTCGCATCTCCCGAAATAAGAAACTGGCATATCTCCGGTCATTTCTCTATCATTCATGTAAGCGCGTCCGCTACGGACTTAAACCACTCTTCGCTTCTAACGGGTCCCTAGTACCCCTAAACTCGGGGCGATCGGTGCCGGTTTGCAAGCCTCCGAATCGAATCAACTCGACTCTATACTGCGAGGTATCGACCCTTCTCGCTTCTTGTCTTGCGGCCCTCGGTCATCGCTGGGTCTCGGCCCTCTCTCCTGCACGCCTCTCCCCGACTCTCGCCCTAACACCCCCTACGTACAATGGTTCGAATCCTCGCCTCATCAAGAGCAGGGGGAGTTGGTTCTTGGCGTGTTAGAGGATTCTCCCTCGCTTCATCACACTCTTACCTTCTTCCTTCCCCGTTACTATTCCTCATCTACAAAACAACCACACTTGATCAATTCAAGAGAACACTTAACATAAGGAAAGAATTAACTTACACAAATCCGGGTTCTCGAACATCGTAGCTTAGACGAGAATGGTACAACCCTCGACAAATCCCAAAATCTCAGGCTCGATACCAAAAATGTAATAACTACTTCTTACTCAAATACTCATAAAAATATACATAATAAAATACATGTATAATAACATAAGTAGTTGGGCCCAAATTTTTCTTTTATTAAACATATACATTCTTTATACAAAAATTAGTATCATAAACAAAAAACTATCAAAAACTATGTAGACGGTTGTAGCCATTCCTCCTCCGCGTGCCGACGTCCCATCGATCGTGTCCTCACCTAAATCCTGCAAAAACATAGAAAGACAACGGGGTGAGCACAAATAATGCTCAGTAAGTAAACCCTCTAGTCATTTATCCCCGTAACTCTCTCTCTCTAAGTCTTTCCTTACAATTCTCATTTACTCTCTCTTTTTATACTTCTCTCTATTTTCTTTTCTTTCGTTTGTCTCTCTGCTTTCTCTTTCTTAGAACTCTTTTCTACTAACTCTCTTTAGTAAGTCACGGCCCCATCTTACTGGAGGCACGACCGGGACTCACTCCCGCTCTCGGTGACTTCTACTCGTTCTTAGCCGATCGGACTCGGTTATGCATGGATTCAGAACCCTTGGCCATGTGAGTATATAATCTCTCTCTAGGGTACTCTCGGGTGTAGCCCTCATCCGCATGCACTCTCACGGGCTACACCACTTCTCTCTCTCATACTCATGTCGCTCTCTCAATGCGACGTACATGCGGGAATACTCTACCCATTACTCACGGGTTCCCCATCGCACAACCTACTCTTATTCTCTTTTTCTCTCTTTTCTCTTAATAAAGCCTCACACTCAAAGTTCTCTACTCTTTTTCTACTTTTTCTCTAATGCATAATTAATGCATATGGATGATTCATGCTCATTAATGCACTCATGAAATGCACAAACGCAATGTTGTATCAAGATAGTTATTCTGCACAGGTCACACTCAAGAAGGCATAACTTGAGTTATACATATCGGATTGCTACGATTTTGTTTCGTTTTTAAAGCTTAGAGACAAATGGGGCTACAACTTTTATGTTTTGGTCTCAACCCTAGCTTCAACTGTAAGATGCCCAAAAATCACTCAAGGTCACTGCCTGACAAGGCATTTCACTTAGGCATTTCATCAAACATAATGCATGCATACTTTAATTCTATTTTTGATACATCTCTACTTCTTTCTTTAACCATCCATTCATGGAGCAAAACTCCTCCATAATAAATCTAAGCATGGCCAAGCAAAACACTTCAAATATTCTACTTAAATTCTTTCTAAAAGTAACCAAACTTCACTTGGTTACCACAACTTCATTTCTACTTCTCATGCCTCAAATCTTCTCATCTAAAGCCATCAACTCATCAATAATATCATTCTCAACAATCAATCTCAAGCTCATAAACATAAGCATGCATATCAATCATTTGATTGCTTGAACCTTAACTTGGGTTGGCTTTACTTACCTTATGGGTAAATGGCTTCTCTAGCACTTCTCCTTCCCTTTTGTATCTTGTCTTCTATCTACAACTTTAAACAATAACAACATAAGACTTTAACAAATCATAAGCAAATTCTCATCTAAAGCAAGAATCTGTACCTTAGGATGCTTTAGATTAAATCTCCACTAAAAACTACCCCAAAAATCCTTAGAAATTCTTAGAAGATTGAGTGGAGGATTGAGAGAAATTAGGGAATGAGAATGGCGGTGGAGATGGTGAAGAATGAGGGGCTTTCAACACTTAAACCCTTTTTAGCTCAACTTACATACAATCATTCCCATTTTGCCCTTGCTCTTTCTTGGAAATTCTATCTATGTCCCTTAATCAATAACAATAATGCCCTCATTTTTATTACATTCTCCATGAAATTCTATCTCTTTTCACTCCCCAATTTTTCAACTAATTTTGAGTGAAAAGACCATTTTACCCCTAATGAAAGTTTAAGGGATTTTCTTCACATTTTTCTCAAAATAACTTTAACAAAATTCAACTAAGGGCCAACCAACCAAAAATAACAACATGCAAGCTCAAATGAGAACAAATCAACAAATATTCAAGCAATGCAACAATAATTTAACTACATACCTCAAGTGGGTCGTTACAGACTAAGGCAGAGTAGATTGCTCGCCAAGGGAGAAGTGGACCTACGAGTTGGAAATGGAGCACGTGTGGCTGCATTAGCTGTGGGGACTTATTGCTTATCTTTGCCTACAGGCTTATTATTGGAACTCAAAGATTGTTATTTTGTACCTACAATTTCTAGAAACATTATTTTAGTATCCGCTTTGGATAATATAGGATATCGTTTTGAGATTTCTAATGGATTGTTGTCCTTTAGTTTGAATGGTATTCTATTTGGAATTGCAAGGTTATATAACAGATTATATGTTTTTGATTTAAACAATAAGGATATTCTCAATGTTGAAACTAAGAAAGCTAAACATAGCGATCAAAACCATGCATACATCTGGCATTGTAGATTGGGTCATGTTAATCAGACCCAAATTGCAAAACTTCAAAGGGATGGAGTTTTGGACCCTTTTGACTTCCAGTCATTTGAGGTATGCAAGTGTCATGCCTTTTAGGCAAGATGACCAAGTCACCTTTCACAAGGCTAAGTGAAAGGGCTACTAAACTGTTAGGCATCATCCATAGTGATGTATGTAGTCCACTAACAGTTGAAGCCAGAGGTGGATATTCTTACTTCATCACACTTACTGATGATTTCAGTAGATATGGTTATGTCTACCTTATGAGACATAAATCTAAAGCCTTTGATAAGTTCAAAGAATTTAGGAATGAAGTACAAAATATGTTGGGCAGAAGTATTAAGGCTCTTTAATCGAATCGAAGAGGTGAATACTTGAGCTTAGGGTTTTTTAAATACCTGAAAGAGTGTGGGACAGTATCATAACTCACCCCTCCCTATACACCCCAGCACAATGGAGTGTCTAAAAGGAGGAATAAGATCTTGCTTGATATGGTTAGGTCCATGATGAGTTTTAGTGATCTACTTGCATCATTCTGGGTTATGTCCTAGAGACTGCGACTCACATATTGAACTGTGTGCTATCAAAGTCTGTCGATAAGACTCCATTTGAACTATGAAGTGAGCGAAAGCCCAACTTGTCTTATCTAAGGATTTGGGGTTATGAAGCTTATGTCAAGAAATTGATTTTGAACAAGCTGGGCTCAAAATCATGTAAGTGTACATTTGTAGGGTGTCCGAAATAGACTAAAGGATACTATTTCTACCACTCAAAAGAGCGCAAATTTTTTGTCGCTCATATTGGTGTCTTCCTAGAAAGGGAATTTTTTGTTGCTCCTAAGAAGTACTAGTGGGAGAAAAGTAGAACTCGATGAAGTTCTAGAACCACAAGATACATTAGACCAAGGACGGGAAGATGTGCCACAAGAGATGGTTGAACATCATGAGGAGGTTACTCCACAATCCGTGCATCAAAGTGAACCACCTCAAGTAGCACAGTAGCTGCGTAGGTCTGGGAGCTGATAGGTTTGGGAGAGTACGTCATGAGCTCAAGAGATATGGTTTTCTCGTGACTCAACATGGTAACATACTAGGCTACCGAGACAATGAGCCCAGAACCTACAAAGATGCTATATCAGATCCAGATTTTGTTAAATGCTTGAAGCCATGAAATTTGTGATGGACTCCATGTACCAGAACCAAGTATGGTCTCTGGTGGATCCACCTGGAAGGTAAAACCCATAGGGTGTAAATGGGTCTTCAAGAAGAAGACTGACATGGATGGCAAGGTGCATACTTATAAGGCACGATTGGTTGCCAAAGGTTTCAAAAAAAATTATGGTATTGACTATGAAGAAACCTTCTCGCTAGTTGCCATGATTAAGTCCATCCGGATTATGCTTGCGATTGTTGCATATCATGACTATGAAATTTGGCAAATGGATCTCAAAACAGCTTTCCTGAACAGAAACCTTGAAGATGATGTGTATATGACACATCTCGATGGCTTCATTCTTGATGGACAAGCTGATAAAGTATGTAAGTTGCAAAGGTCTATTTATGGACTCAAACAAGCTTCAAGGAGCTGGAACATTCATTTTGATGAAGCCATAAAGGAATTCAGTTTTATTAAGAATGAAGATGAGCCTTGTGTTTACAAAAAGGTAGGTGGGAGCGCAGTGGCATTCTTGGTGTTGTATGTCAATGACATACTTCTGATTGGGAATGATACACTGAACTTGGAGTCGATAAAGACTTGGTTATCCAAGTGCTTCTCCATGAAAGACTTAGGAGAAGTAGCCTACATCCTCAGAATAATGATCTACCGTGATAGATCACGTAGGTTACTTGGCCTAAGTCAGAGTACATACATTGATAAAGTACTGAAGAGATTCAGTATGGAAGAATCCAAGAAGGGATTTCTTCTGATGTCACATGGTGTATATCTCTCTAAGGATATGTGTCCTAAAACACATGATGAGAGAGATAAAATGAAGAGGATTTCATATGCTTCAGTAATTGGATCCATCATGTATGCCATGTTGTGTACTCGGATTGATGTCTCATGTGTATTGAGCACTTGTAGTAGATATCAATCGGATCCAGGTGAGCATCACTAGATAGCTATCAAGAACATCCTTAAATACCTGAAGAGGACTAAGGATGTGTTCTTGGTTTACGGAGGGAAAGATGAGCTCACTGTAAAAGGATACCATGATGCTAGTTTCTAGACAGACAAAGATGATTATCGCTTGCAATCCGGGTTTGTATTTTGTCTAAATAGGGGTGCGGTGAGCTGGAAGAGCTCTAAGCAAAACACTGTAGCAGACTCTACAATAGAGGCTGAGTATATCGCATTATCTGATGCAGCCAAGAAGGCGGTCTAGATTAAGAAGTTCATCACCGAACCTGGTGTGGTCTCCACAATTGTTGATCCAATAGATATCCATTGTGACAACAATGGAGCAATAGCTCAAGCAAAGGAACCACCATCTCACCAGAAGTATAGACACATACTCAGACGGTTTCATCTCATCAGAGAAATGGTTGAGAGGAAAGATGTACAGATAAGTAAAGTGCATACCGATGACAATCTCACCGATCCACTCAATGCACTCACCCATGTAAGCATGAAAAACACTTAAGGTCATTTGACATTAAATACATGAATGATTGGCTATAGTGCAAATGGGAGATTGTTAGAGTTGGTGCCCTAGAGCCAATCAATTATTGTAAAATTGACTCTTTGCAATAATGTTTATTAATCAATAAAAGGCAATTTTCTTCTATATCATGAAAATCATAATTGCGTGTATTGATAGGATGGTAGAACCGTGATGAGGGTATCAAGTGTTTCAAATCTTTCAAATCTTTATAATGAGAACCCTATGATCACATATGGTGGCCATTCTAAAAATGTCTGTAGCCCTAGTATTATTCTAACCAAAGACACAGATAATACGTTGAAGGCTAATCATAGTTGAACGACCTGCAAAAGACAAGGATCGATCTCACTTGTCAAGGTTATTTGTCGACAACCTGGTGCGACACTTGGGTGCTTGCTGTAGGCAAGTTCACTGGATAGACCCACCAGAGGATTCCATATAGATGGTAACCCCAGTGTCTATGGAATAAATCCTCTAACGAATAGTGGTACATGTGATCCTTAGACTTGAGATCACTAGAGGCTGTGGTACGAATTGGTGTAGTTTGACACCAGCCTAACGTAGTTTTATTCAGAGCTATCAATACGATTGTGATTAGCTACATTGAGAAGTGTATCAAGACTATGGTGGATCAACAAAGGATTCACCACGCCCGAGTGCGGGAGAAGTTATCTCATAGCAATTAAGAATGGCAATGACACTAAAGTTGTAATTACTAGGGATTGAGTTATTGCTCAATCCAATTTATTATTCCTTGCCATTGGTCCAAGAATCGAATACAAAGATATCGAAGATAACGAGGTTGACACTATTTATGTACCTCACCTTGATAAGATAACGATGATGAAAGGATCGCTTTGCCCACAAGAACATATCGTTGATAGGGGCAAACCTGCTTTCACCGAATCAATCCTATCTAATGGCCATGGTGCCTTGCTAGAGGCCAATCTTGGTCTGTGTTTAGTGAGACGATTGATTGGTGTCAATCACGAGACTACTCACTGCCGATATGATGAGGAGCATTCGGGTCACACACATAGAAGATAGTTAAGGATGAATTGGTGAGAAAGGGTATTTTCATCATTTGTGATGAAATGGTATTTTTGTCATTTATGATGGAAATGATATTTTCGTCTTTTGATATGAAAGGCATTTTGGTAATCTCATAGTGCAATTAAATTTGCTAAGGTCGTTGCCTATATTTAATTTCGTATTGAAATTAAAATTAGTGAGATTATGTATTTAAATATTATATATACATTATTTAATATTAATATTTGATGATATTAATATTAGTGAAGATAATATATATGAAATATGAAATTCATATTTGAATTTTAATATATATATTCAATATTAACATTTGATGATATTATTGAAGATAATATATAACTATGAAAATCATATTTGAATTTGAATAAGATGCCATGTGGATTATTACCTTGTTTGGTAATGAAGATTTACTACTTTGGTCATGGAATAAATTTATTCCTAACTAGATTAGGGTTTTAATTTTTGTTGCATATAAAAGGCAACTTAAAATAAAAATAAAATGGGGGAACACATTAATTAAATCCAAGCCACTCACCTCACTCTCTTTCACGTTTTTCCCTTGGTGGAGAAGAGAATTTTTCTTGAAGAAAAATTCTACATCCTTTTTGCTTGTGTGTCTTGCTAGCACTTGAGACCGTAAGTCGATCGCCATCTTGTCTTCATGTGGATACCGAGAGTTCACTCTTATCTTAGAATGGGAGCGATTTGTATCGATTGAAGGACCCTCCAAACACTGGTATGAAATCTGGAAATTTTTTATTCAATATCATATTATATGTAAATAAGGTATAAGGTTCTTGGGTTCAATGTTGTTGTTGGGGATTTTTTTTTTTCGCTGTGTAAACCCCATCAGTGACTAACAGCTATTAGTTGGAAAATTTCCAAACATACAACTACAATAGACTCCAGTATAGAAGCTAAATACATTGCTGCTTCAAAAGCAGCAAAGGAGGCTACTTGGATGCAAAAGTTCATAATTGAACTAGGTGTGGTTCTGAGCATGGCTTACTTGATAAGCATGTTCTGTGACAATACTGGAGCTATTGCACAGGCAAAGGAACCAAGGGCACACCAAAAATCCAAACACATTGAGTGCAAGTATCACATTTGGAGAGAATTCGTTGGAGTTGGAGAGATTATAATTCCTTAAGACACCTTCAAGAGGAAAATGTAGTTGGATCCAACTTAACCTAAGGAGATGACACAGGAGCAATTGGACCATCATCTTGAGAAGATGGGTATGAGATACAACATCGAATGGGTTTAGTGCAAGTGGGAGTTTGTTAGTAAATGTTAGTGTATGCCCTAGAAACCATTCGTGTTGTCGATTTTAGAGCATTTTGTCTTTTATCAATATGTCATAACTAATAGAAAAAGATTTTTTCAATTCATATATATAAATTGCTTCCTTTATTCAGTCATGCCTTTAAATAAAGTATGTATGTGAATTGTCCAGATGATTCATTTAATCGGTAAATGAATTTATCAAAAGGTTCCCTACAGAAGCAATATAATTTGGGCAACTATATTGCATAATAGGCCTACTAGATGCTTTCGAAGGATATCATGATTTGATATAAGTATGGAGGACGATGATAGTCATGTCATTAGGGCATTAGTATGGATCAGCGGTTGGTGAACTATTTTTCGAACGTAACTGAATAACGACAAATCACTTGGAAAAGCATGTAGTCAATGATTTATCGTTTGGTTGTATCATTGCACGATGTGGTCCTTTGACCTGAGACATTGTGGTCAGATCCGATACGGATGCGTATGATTCATACTGGCATAAGGTAACCCGAGACTATTCATATTTCGTATGATAAAGCCTATTTGGTCATGCATTGTTCAAATGTGGAAATGAACGATGGTCAAAACGAGATCCATTGACTTGAAAATATAGGATCAAGAGTACCCTGACTCCATCCTGACAGGCTATTTGCAAGTGTACGAAATCACACAACTAATGAAGCTCGAAAAGTAAAACGAAAGGTGTCGAATCCCCAAGAGAACTACCTACCAAGTAACCAAACTAGTTCTATTTTGTTGCTATTTGATGAAACAAAAATTTTAAGAATGAATTTAATGAAAAGAAAACAAACTAAAACTAAAAAACAAAAAAGGCAGAATTTTATTAATACTTTGGCAAATAGGTCAATATGACCCTAAACCTAGGGACAATGATTTCACACCAATTTAATCCCCTATGCATTGACAATTATTGCTAACCTAATTAAGCTTATGCTAAAGGCCAAACTCCCTGATATTCCACTAACTTTCTCTCGAACAATTAGCGAATTAACCCTTAAGCAACAACCCAAAATATCTCGAAGCTAGATTTAGGAGCTAAGAGATCATTAAGTTCTATGGAATTTACCAGAGCCGTATAGATCGCAGTAACCTATCTTTAGCATTCGTTCAATCTATGGTTTTATTACCTTAGACAAATTTCAGGTCTCATCTCTCGATCTCAACCCAACCCATTGGATATCATTCAACCCTTTGGATCCTTAAGAATTGGAAAGCATTACACACAATAATAAAACTTAGAATTAATGCTCAATAAGAATTAACAACAATAAAGTCAAAACACATATTCATAAATTGGGCTACATCCTTTTTAGCCCCTAGAAAAAGGGATTTTAGTTCATAATTGCAGTAATAAAAATAACCATTGTATTCAATAACATGAGTTCAAGAAAGAAAAATATAAAAACTTCTCTAGTTGGCAAACGAGAACTGCAAGAATTCCGATCTCCAAAATAGTAGCCGTCCTTTCTCTTTCTCTATTCTCCCTAAAAACTAATTAAAGACCCCTATTTATAGTGCCAGGGTTTGGAGATTACTTAGGAAAGAATTAAATGTCTTAACCCATTCAGATTCGGAATAGGAAAATGCAATAACCCAAACAAGCCCGTGACCCATCGCTGCAGTGATCGTTCTTTCTGTCCTATTCATAATTTGGTAAAGTAATCAAAAAAACTTTGTAGATCTCTGAATAAGCTTTCCAATGCCACAAGAATCATCGAATTCCGATTTCCACAGCTCAAGTTATGATCAAAACATCGAAGCGTGCTCATCTTGAGGGATTTCCAGATTTTACGTTGTATCTTCGACGCGTCACAACTTTCTCGTTTCAACTCCGATTCTCGCACCGTTTTTTCCTACTTGTCATGAATCCCATTGACATAATTCTTTTTTCCTTCAAATATCAGTTTAAACCTAAAAATACTCAAAATACACTCGTGATCCCGTAAAAGGTATTTATGAAATAATTAATTCAAATTCCACAAATTAAATACATTTTTCCACAAATAATCCAATTAAATCACTAAAAAAAATATATACTTTCAAGCTCTTATCACATCCAGATTCGGGTTCCTAGATGAACGCCGATAAATGTCGAAAATCAAAATATCTGACTAGAGTCTATTATTAGTCATATGAAAGTAAGTTCATGATGACAAGTTCCGAACATATTGATCGATGATTCGGTAGAAGATTGAGTTTAGGATTTTGACGTTCCATGAATCCGTACTCGATCAGGATTTTTCAATGGAAGGACTTTAGTTGCATGGAACTATTGGAGTCCCATATCGACTAGGTACACTAAAGCCTACTGGTTTATAAGAGGGGGTAATCCTCGCATTCAACAAGGCCTTATTGGGTGAGGAGTCATGCCCACCTCAAATTCTATCATGGTATCGAGCCCAGGTTCACTTGAGCTGAGTACTTGACCAGCGAGTGAGGAGTTAGAGCCGACAACTACCTCCAATAACAGGCATGACCCAACATATGGGCTTGACCATGAGGGGGAGTGTTGGAGTCCCACACCAACTAGGCACGCTCAAGCCTACTAGTTTATAAAAAGGGGTAATCCTCCCATTCAACAAGGGCTTATTGGGTAAGGAGTCAGGCCCACCTCAAATTCTATCAAGTACATATGATCTGAAAAGGGTTTGGTGAAGTATTTCTTCATCGTGGTTTAGGGACTATGGCACATTGGTAGATGTTTACCTTATAGTCGCTGGCCTTCTGGACAGTTTCAAATTTATTCTTGAATCGCTCACGGCTAATCCATGGTGGATCTACATGGTCACACCAATAGCCTTGAGAAGTTAGCAAAAGATAAGAGAGAGAAATGATTATCCGAAGAGGGCTAGCACCTTTCGAGGGTAATGATGGAATTTCTATGGTAATTGTTACATAGAAAATTATTTATGACATTTTAAAGGTTAAATGGTCAAGCAATAATTAATTGAATTTAATTATTATATCTTAAAGCGTTAAGATAAATGAGATGAACTAAAAATAACCTTTTAATAGTTAAAGGGCAAAGGGTAAACTTATGGGTTGTTAATGTAAACTAGTGTAAGTTTACAAGGGCCCTTGAATAATACTGATCATTCAAAGGCCAAATTAATAAATGCTTGGGCTCCTTTTAGAATAAAATTTTATTAGGGCATCTAAGTAAAAAGAAGGAATTAAAAAATTGACCCATGTATATATAAATGCAAATGGTTGCATTTTAGGTCAAGTTGTTCATTGTTCACTCAAAAGAAAAACACAAGCTCTCTCTTAGGTTCGGCCACCCTCTCTTTCTCTCAAGGTGGTGTTAAAGTGTGGAGGGTTCATAGCTTTGAATCTTTCCTTCATCAAACCTAAGCTTTAAAGAGAAGGTATAATGTTAATTTATGCTTTATTCAAAGTTTTGAATCCTATAATCCATATCTTAGCTTTCATTTCTTGTTTACATGCTTTCCATCTTTTTTCTGCCACCTCTTCATGGTTTTTCAGAAATTGTTATAGATAGGAAGGGCATTTGTCCTCACTGCGGGAATCCCAGCCACTGGAGGAAACAATGCAAGGCCTTCCTAACTAGAAGGAAGAAGAATGTTACTTCTTCGTCAGGTACGTTTTTGATTGAGATTAACTTCTCCCGTCAAAATGTTGCGTCATTGACATAGGATGTAGTACTCACATTTATTCTGATGTGTAGGGACTACGACAGAGTAGATTGCTTGCCGAGGGAGAGGTGGACCTAACAGTTGGAAATAGAGCACGTGATGCTACATTTGCTGTAGGATATTATCGTCTGATTTTGCCTACGAGCTTGTTTCTTGGAACTTGTGGATTATTATGACTTTCTTCAATTTCTAGAAATTATATTTTTGTGTCCACTTAGGACAAGTGAGAATATTACTTTACTAATGGATTGTTGTCCTTCAATATATATAAATATATATAATATTCTTTATGGAACTATCTCATAATAATATGTTATTAAGATAGACAATAAGGATATTCTCAAAATAAAAATTATGCCAACTGTGGCAAGTTGAGTTAAACATACCTGAAGGAATGTGGGATAGTATCAAAACTCACCTCTCCGTATACACCCCAGCATAATGGTGTGTTTGAAAGGAGAAATATGACCTTACTTGAAATGGTTAGGTCCATGATGAGTTTTTATGATTTGCCCACATAATTCTAGGGTTATGTCCTAGAGACTGTGACTCACACACTAAACCGTGTGTCATCAAGGTCTATAGATAAGACTCCATATGAACAATGGTGTGGGTGAAAGCCCAACTTGTCTTATCTAAGGATTTCCCGGGTGGGCTAAGCTTATGTCAAAGAAATTGACTCAACAAGTTCCCAAGGGCCTCATTCTTACAAATGTATATTTGTGGGTATCCTAAGGAGACCAAAGGATACTATTTCTGTTAGAGTAGATGCCCTAGAGCCAATCAATTATTGTAGAATTGACTCTTTGTAATAATGTTCATTGATCAATAAAAGGCATTTTATACTATATCACGTTAATCATCATTGTAATGTATGACACCTAGCATGCCGATTCTATTCAAAGTGTCCAATATGATAGTGATTAAGCTGCATCAAGGAGTATATAAGACTTTATGGTGGATCGACAAAGATTCATTACTCCCGGAGTCGAGGGAAGTTATTCTCACGCGGCAATTCGGTAATGGCAAAGATACTAAAGCGTAGGCCACGGGTGATTGAGTGTTGCTCTATCCGGTTTATAATATAGGTCATTGGTCTAGTAATTCCGAATGCACATATCGAGAGTAACCGAAGGTTGACACTATTTCTATGCCCTCGTCTCATCAAGATAAGCGGATGATGAAAGGATCAAATTGTACGATAACCATATCGCTGGATGTAGCTACTTTGTCAATCTAAATTCTATCGGTGGCCATCGATGCCTTCCGCTAGGGCCAATCTTGGTTTGTGTTTAGCGGGATGATTAATTGGTGTTAATCGTGATACTACACACTGTCGGTAAGATGAGGAGCTTATGGGTCACACACATATAAGATAATTTAAGAGCCGGGAAAGAAAGAAGAAGGGTGTTTTCGTTTTTTTCTTTTTTTAGGCAAAATGGTATTTTGGTAATTTCATAAGGCAATTAAATTTGTTGAGGTTTCGTAGCTTTATTTTTAATTTGTTAGAAAAATTAAATAAGTGAGCTTATGTTTAAATATGTGTTCGCATATATTTAAATAAATTATCATTATTGTTAAATGTTAATATATCTTAATTGATTTTAATTGGAGATAATGATAAACAAAATTAAAATATCTAAATGGGAGTGTTTGAAACAAGGTTTGGGTGGGTTGGAGCCAAGCCTATTCCATAAGGGAATAACGCAATTAAACTTGCACTATAAAAGAAAATGTTTAATTGACAGAAAGGAGGATTTTTCATTATTTCATTTCATTGAAAAGAAAAAGCTATGGGCAAACCCTTTCTGAAACTTTCTTTCACGCTAGATTTGGGTTTTGGTTTTAATTCAAATACACTTCATTTTCTTCTTTGTTCTTAAGGCTAAAGAGGATCTAACAAATCCCCCTTTAGTTCCTTGCGATTATCTTCGTGTTGACTATATTGGTTCGATCTACACTTGGGTCGGTAGCAAAATATGTTCGAGACAAAGTTGGAGGAGCCTCCCGGGAAACGTGGCCGGTATGATTTCTTAAGCTTTAAACTAATTTTCTGCAGATTCTTGTTTTGATATAAACTGTAAATTTGTGTCCTAATCTTGGTTCTATGGAACGATCCGCAGCCATTAAATATTTGTTTTCCATGTGTCAATGGATCGCTTACAACAAATGTATCAGAGGCCTAGGTACCAAAAGATTTTATAGCTTTATGGGTGGGATGGTTGATTACATGTATTTAATTGATGATATGTTGCCTTAAAGAATCTGCGTAAAATCTGCCTTAAAAACATGTTTTAAGAAATCAATTAATCGATTAATTTTAATTTGTTGATGATGATCGCAAGTTTGGTATATTGTTATGGATTTTTGTTGAAATCGTGTTCATGGTTGATTGCAAAATCCGCTTTGGTGTGTTTTGTGATCGTGAATCGATCCGAGCTACGATCGTGTACGCTGCGCAATGATATAACCCATTCCGGCCGCGGCCGGTTGGAAAGTTTGTTGGCCTTAATCACGCCTTGATTGGCAATCAAGCGTCGGCGCGGAGATAAAAACCATCGCGCAAAGAATCGCCCCTTATGACAAACGTTGTACGAAATCAACACTCGTCGCGGCAATATAACCCATCACCGCGGCGATTGCACGTTAAGCGTGAACGTCAAGTTCATCACTGTACGCTGCGACAATATAACTCATTGCCGCAGCAAGTGCACTCTGAGTGTGTAGGGGCCAAATTGTAAAGCTTCAAAACTTTTAGACCAAATGCGTCTTGTGAAATTGTCGGGTAATTAATAATTAACCCACTAATTTCAAAAATTTGTAATTAATAATAGTGAGGGTTATTGACTTGAGTAAAATAGTAGGAGCATCGTTTAATAAAAGACCATATTAAATAATAATGAACTTTATAATGATTTTATCTTTTCTGCAATTGTAGATTCACCAAAATGGGCATTATGAACCTGCGACCGATAATCGAGAAAGAAAACAGGTTTGATGAATCCAATTTCTCAGACTGCTATCATAATCTTTGGATTATACTCAAGTTAGAAAAGAAATTGTATATCCTTGAAAAGCCATACTTGGCTGAGCCTGATCCTAATGCCATTTAGGAAGTAAAGGATACTTATCAAAAGTTCTTTGATGATGCTGATGGCGTTCAATGCTTGATGTTAGCATCGATGACACCAGTGCTGCAAAAGCTTAGAGAGGCTTGAGACTTTGGGATTTGAGTTGGATGCAAAATTACAAATGGATTTGATTCCCTTCCCGCAATCCTTGCTTGACTCTATGCCAACATTCATAATGAATTTCAATATGAACACGATGGTGAAACACTGTCAAGAACTTTTGAACATCTTGAAGCGTAGAGTAGACTTAAAGAAGTCCAGCCTATTTTCATGTGCTGCCGTGGAAGTTAACCGGAAAGGGTAACGGCAAGGGTAAGGCAATGCACCAAGCCCAAGCCTAAAGGACAAAGTTGCCTCCCTTTGCGAGAGTGGCATACGGAAGGCAAAGTAGTACTGCTTATTTTGTGGCAAGCCCGGCACCCGAGGCCCTTGCAAGGCTTTCCCAAATCTGAAGCAAGAAGAAGTCGATACTATGACTCAGTATGTTTATGATTGAGATTAACTTCTCTCCCTCAACATCTTAGGTCATTGACATAGGATGTGGTACTCACATTTGTACCGATGTGCAGGGACTAAGGTGGCAGCAGTGCTCGCAAGGGAGAGTGGACCTACGAGTTGGAAATAGAGCACATGTGGCTGCATTGGCTATAAAAAGGGGGACTTACTATTTATGTTTGCCTACGGCTTTGTTGTTGGAACTACATAACTATTATCACGTACCTTCTATTTCTAGAAATATTATTTCGTATCCGCTTGGATAATATGGGTAAATTTCATTTGAGATATTTTAATTGATTGGTTGTCCTTTAGTTTGAATGGTATTCCTATTTGGAATTGCAAGGTTATATAATGGATTATATGTCTGACTTAAACAATAAAGATATTCTCATTGTTGAAACCAAGAAAACTAAACATAGCGATCAAAACCGACATACCGCATTCCGTAGATTCCCGGGTCATGTTAATAAGACCCGCATTGCAAAACTTCAAAGGATGGAGTTTGGGACTTTGACTTTCGTCATTTAAGGTATGTGAGTCATGCCACAATGGCAAGATGACCAAGTCTCCTTTCGCAGGACAAGGTGAAAGGGCTATTGAGCTGTTAGGCATCGTCCATAGTGATGCATGTGGTCCACTAAAAGTTGAAGCCGAGGTGGATATTCATACTTCATCACATTTAACGATGATTTCAGATATGGTTATGTTCTACCTTATGAGACATAAATGCGAAGCCTTTGATAAATTCAAGAATAGGAATGAATACGAGAATATGTTGGGAAAAAAAGTATTAAAGCTCTTCGTCGGATTGAGAAGGTGAATACTTATGCCTCGAGTTTTCAGTACCTAAAGGAATGTGGGATAGTATCACAACTCACCCTCCTTATACACCCCAACACAATGAGTGTTAGAAAGGAGGAACAAGACCTTTAGTTGACATGGTTAGGTCCATGATGAGTTTTAGTGATTTACCGCATCATTACGGGGTTATGCCTAGAGAACTATGACTCACGTGAACCGTGTGTCGTTCCAAAGTTCCTTGTAGATAAGACTCATGTGAACTTATGGAGTAGGCAAAGCCCAAATTGTCTAATCTAGGATTTGGGGTTGTGGAAGCTTATGTTAAGAAGCGGAACCTTTCGAACAAGCTTAGCAAAAAATCCTGTAATGTATATTTGTGGGATATCTAAAGAGACAGATACTATTTTCTACCACCCAAGAGAGCTCAATTTTGTTGCTCATTGGCCAAGGTGTCTTCCTAGAATAGGAATTTTTCCTAAGAAGTACTAGTGGGAGAAAAGTAGAACTCGATGAAGTTCTAGAACCACAAAATATACTAGCGGAAGGAGCAGATGATGTGCCATTGGAGTGGTTGAACATCCGGAGAGGAGGTTACTCCATAACTTGTGGATCAAAGTGAACCACCTTAGGTAGCATAGGAGCTACATAGATCTAGGAGAGTACGCCATGAGCCCGAGAGATACATTTATCTCGTGACTCAACATGGTGATGTACTAGTCTACCAAGACGATGAACCTCGAACCTACGAAGATGTTATATCGGATTCAGATTCCATAAATGGCTTGAAGCCATGAAATCCGAGATGGACTCCATGTAGAACCAAGTATGGTCTCTGTGAACCACCTAAAAGGGTAAAACCCATAGGGTGTAAATGGGTCTTCAAAAAGAAGACTCACACGGATTGTTCCACTTCTTCCAAAACTATCCCACTCCTTAGAGTTATTGCATTTGCTGCCCTTTATTTATGTAAGTTCACCTTGCTTGCTTAACAGGAACCCTCCCAAGGGTGTCCTCCCTATTTTAGCTTTTCAGCCTATTGCCCCACTTGTACCTCCAAGTTCCGAATGGACGCCCCTTGATTTCTGAAATTCATCCTCGTCTCATTCATGAAACCTCCCGGGTGGGTCTCTTGCATAAATTTTCCAAACATATCCTCCAAGCCTTTGTCACTTTTTGCTCTCCTTTGTTGATTGTTCACCCTGCTTGGTTGTTTGGCATTGCTCTTTGGTTCCATTGATTGTACGCTGATTCATGGATTGATTGGGCAAGATAGGTTCGATGATTCCTCCAAATTTAGATTATATGTGTTGGAGTAACGGATTGTTCGATTGCCTTTGATTTCTGGGCAAGTAGTTAACGTCGACAATGAAGACGCCAAGCAAAAGTGTTCCCACTGGCATTCATTCCGCTCACATGACCACTACACAAATTCACAAATTAGTTGAGGAAGCTTGAATAGAATTTACCCTTTGCATACTTCCCAATGTTTTGAAGTGTTGTGAGTTGGGAGAAATGGCGTGTATGCATCAACTTCAATGAAGACCCATAGATTTCTTTGGTTGCACCCTTCATTAGGTCTTTGATAGTTATTACTTGCCAAAACTTCAAGCAAACCCTTTATGAGCTTCCTTCCGGTGTCTTATTTTGCAGTTCTCCGATGGCCGCATTCAACCATAGTTTGCACATTAACTATCAATCCGTTATAAAACGTTTGGACTTGCATCCAAACTGGCAACCATGGTGTGGACATCTCCTCAGTAATTCCTTGTATCTTTCCCATGCCTCATATAATGATTCAGACTCTTCCTGTACAAAAGATGTGATATCATTTCTCAATTTCGCTAATTTTGCTGGAGGAAAGAATTTGGTCAGGAACTTCTGTGTTAATTCATTCCATATTGTGATTGTTTCTGATGGTAATGCCATTAACCATCCCTTAGCTTTATCCCTCAATGAAAATTGGAATAGTCTCAATCTGATGGCATCATCTAACACTCCATTTGACTTGAAAGTATCACAAATCTCCAAAAAATTTGCAATGTACAGATTTGGATCTTCCTTCAAATCTCCTTTAAACTGTACTGACTGTTGGATCATCTAGATGATTGCCAACTTTATCTCGAAGTTGTTCGCTTGTACTGCTAGTCTAGTTATGCTCGACAATCCGCTTCAACGTGAATCGAGAATTCCTTAATGTTCTATTTTCTCGCCATCTCAATAACTATGACCTTCCGGTTCAATCGTAGCCTCTGTTCTCTCTCTCTATGTTGTTCTTCTAGTGGTCCTCAATCTTTTGGATCAACAGGAACCACTGGCTAACGTCTTGCTCTTCGCATAAACTACACAGAAATAGAGAAAAAGTGAGATCACAAGCCAACAGAAAAGAACAACAAAAATTAAACTAACAAACAAAGA
The DNA here is from genome assembly GCA_026225825.1 of Pistacia integerrima. NCBI lineage: Eukaryota > Viridiplantae > Streptophyta > Magnoliopsida > Sapindales > Anacardiaceae > Pistacia > Pistacia integerrima. The sequence continues at coordinate 12,930,010 of CM047749.1, forward strand.
AACACAAAAATAAACTCCAATTCTTAGCTAACACAAGAAAACTCAATGTTAACACAAAATCAATCCCCTCCCCGGGGACAACAACACAAAACTTGATGCATTGTAACTACAACATGCAATGATAAAAGCAAAAGTGCACTAGTCGCACAAAGTAATAAAGTGATGAGTGAGTATCGTCCCACGAGGATTGGTTGCTAGCACTAAATTTTTTTCCCTTTTTTTAGTTTTCAAGTTGGAGAAACCGAATATTGTTTAGACTTCTGATGAGACCGTGGTTCCCTGGCTTGAGCGATCGCTCCATTGTTGTCACAATATATGTCTATTGGATCAACAATCGTGGGAACCACCAACAAGTCAGAACAACTTCTTAATCCGAGGACCTTACCTTCTCCGCGCATCTCGACAATGCAATATACTCATCCTCCATTGTAGTACTCACATAAGAGCCGCTTTTGGAGCCTTCCTTCTAGCCTCCATTACACCCCATTGAGACAAAATACAAACCCCGATTGCGATCGATAATCATCTTTGTCCGCTTGGAAACTAGCATCACTATATCCTCTTACAAAGGCTTTGGAGCTCATCTTCCTCCATAAACCAATAACATATCCTTTAGTCCTCTTCAGTACTTAAGAATATTCTTGATGTACCATCCAACCTTGGATGCTTACTCCGATCCAATTGGATATCTACTACAAGTGCTTAAAGCACATGAGACATCAATCCGAGTACATAGCATGGCATACATGATGGATCCAATTGCGATGCATATGGGATCCTTTTCATCCTATCTCTCTCATCTTGTGTTCTAGGACACAATTCCTTAGAGAGATAAACACATATGACATCGAAAGAAATCCCTTCTGATTCTTCCATCTGAATCTTTTTCGTACCCCTTTTGTTAATATATGCGGTTCGACTTAGGCCAAGCACCTACGCGATCTATCACGATAGATCTTTATACCAAGGATGTAAGTGGGCCCTCAAGTCCTCATAGAGAAGCACTTGGATACCCAAGTCTTTACCGACTACAAGTTCCCGTATATCATTCCCGATCGAAGCATGTCATCGAAATACAACACTAGAATGCCACGCCGGTTCCTCACTCAACTCTTGTAAACACAAGGCTCATCTTCGCTCTTGATAAATCTTGAATTCCTTTACTATTCCATCGGGAAACGAATGTTCCACCCTTTCCTTAAGCTTGCTGAGTCCATAAATGGATCTCAAGAACTTGCATACCCTATTAGCTTGCCCAAATAAATATGAACAAAACAATCGTTATGTCATATACACATCCTCCTCAAGGCTTACATTCGGAAAGCTATTTGACATCCACCCGTTTGCCAAATTCTTCATAGTCATGATATGCATAATTTCCAACAAGCATTAATCCGATGGATTATCCGGTAACCAAGGCCGTGAAAAGGTTTCTTCATAGTCAATACCATGAATTTGTTTGAAACTGCCCAACAAAAGGGGCCGTGCCCCTTTTATAAGTATGCACTGGCATCCATGTTCCCAATTTCCTTCTTGAGACCCATTTACACCCTATGAGTTTTACCGCTAGGTGTCCACCAGAGGAGCACTTGTACTGGAAGTACATGGAGTCCATCTCTCGAGATTTCATGGCTTCAAGCCATTTAACTTGAGGATCTGGATACGATATAGCCGGTTCTTCGTAGTACGGTTCATCGTTCTGTAGACTAGTATGTCACCATGTTGAGTCACCCGGGAGATAACCGTATCTCTCGGCTCATGGCGTACTCTACCAGATCTAGGTAGCTCATGTGCTACTTGAGATGGTTCACTTTGATCCATAAGTTGTGAGTAACCTCCCTTCTGATGTTCAACCACCGGCGGGTTTGGGGCACATCATCCCGTTTCCCTTCGTTCCTTGTATATTTGTGGTTCTAGAACTTCATCGCAGTCTACTTTTCTCCCACTAGTACTTTTCTTTTAGAAAATCATTTTCTAGAAGACACCTAACGGAGCAACAAAAATTTTGCGCTCTCGTGGTAGAAATTATATCTTTGGTCTCCTTTTGGATACCAACAAATATACATTTATAGGATTTTGGGCCCAACTTGTTAGAAGTCAATTTTTCCTTTTTAACATAGGCTGGCCACAAATCCTTAGATAAGACAAGTTGCCTCGCCACGCCATGTTCATATGGAGTCTTATCTACGAGACTTTGCCGACACGGTTCAAAACGTGAGTCGTAGTATCTAGGTCATAACTCTAGAACGATGCAAGTAAATCACTAAAACTCATCATGGACCTAACCATGTCAAGTAAGGTTTTGTTCCTCCGGGCCTTTCGACACTCCATTATGTTAGGTGTATAAGAGGTGAGTGTGATACTATCCCACATTCCTTCAGTGCTCAAACCCTCCCGAGCTTAAGTATTCACCTCGATCGACCCCGGGGAAGAGCTTTAATACTTTTGCCCAACATATTATTTACTTCATTCTGAATTCCTGAATTTATCAAAGGCTTCGGGGATTTATGTCTCATAAGGTAGACATAACATATCTCTTGGAATCATCGGTAATGTGATGAAGTATGAATATCCACCTCTCCGGCTTCCAACTGTTAGTGGACCACATACATCACTATGGATGACGCCTACAGCTTTAGTAGCCCCTTCCCCTTTCACCTTGTCCTCGTGAAGAGACTTGGTCATCTTGCCTAACTGGAGGCATGACTCATATACCTCAAATGGACGAAAGTCAAAAGGGTCCAAAACTCCATCCATTTAAAGTTTTGCAATGCGGGTCTTATTAACATGATCCAATCTACAGTGCTAGAGGTATGTCTGGTTTCGATCGCTATGTTTAGCTTTCTTTGTTTCAACATTGAGAATATATTTATTGTTTAAGTCAAGAACATATAATCCATTATATAACCTTGCAATTCCAAATAGAATACCATTCAAACTAAAGGACAACAATCCATTAGATATTCTCCAAAATGATACCCCCATATTATCCAAACGGATACCTTTGAAACAATATTTCTAGAAATAGAAGGTACGTAATAACAGTTATATAGTTCCAACAACAAGCCCATAGGCAAACATAAACAGTAAGTCCCTATAGCTAATGCAGCCACATGTGCTCCATTTCCAACTCGTAGGTCCACCTCTCCCTTGGCGAGCACTCTACTCTGCCTTAGTCCCTACACATTAATACAAATGTGAGTACCATATCCTATGTCAATAACCCAAGATGTTGAGGGAGAGAAGTTAATCTCAATCATAAACATACTTGAAGTCGTAGTATCTAACTTCTTCTTGCTTGCAAGGAAAGCCTTGTAGTGTTTCCTCTAGCGGCCAGGCTTGCCACAAAAGAAGCAGTACTACTTTTTGCCCTTCCCAACCCTTTATGCCCACTCTTTCCCGAGCCCAAGAGCAACCTCCCGGGCCTTTGGGCTTGGGAAAGGGCTTGGGCCTAAACCCTTTAAAGGCCTTTACCCTTCAACTCCCTTATACTTCAAGTTTTCATGCGTAACTTAATAAAATAGGCTTTGGACTTCTTCAAGTCCCTGCTCGGGTAGTCTTCAAAGATGTTCAAAAGTTCCGACAGGGTTTTCACCATCGTGTTCATATTGAAATTCATTATGAATGGTGCATAAGATTCTCGCAAGGATTGTAGAATCAAATCCATTTGTAATTCTGCATCCAACTCAAATCCCAAAGTCTTAACCTTCTCTATGTGCTCAATCATCTTGAGCACATAGACAACCCTTGGGCTCGCACGGATGACTCCCCAAACAGCTTGTAACACCTTGTACCTCTCATGTCGAGCATTTCCTTCAAAAGCTCCTTGAGGTGTAGTATAAGGTTGGGACAGCAACGTCCATATTTTTACTATGCTTTTGCTTTTGCCCCAAACAAAGACCCAATGTGCAATCAATGCTAACATCAAAGCCCATTGAACGCCATCAAGATCATCAAGGAACTTTTTGATAAGTATCATTTACTTCCCTGAGTGGCATCAGGATCAGGATCAAGCTCAGCCAAGTATGGCTTTTCAAGGATATTACAATTTCTTTTTTGACTTGAGTTATTATCCAAAGATTACGATACTAGTAATGGAGGGAAATTGGATCCATCCAACCCTTTGTTTTCTTTTCTTTCGATTATCGATCCACGGGAAAAGGGTTCATAATAGTGATTTTGGTGAATATACAATTGCAGAAAAGATAAAGTCATTATAAAGTTCATTATTATTTAATATGGTCTTTTATTAAACGATGCTCCCACTATTTTACTAAAGTTAATAGCCCTTACTATTAACTCAGGAAAGCCCGTTGACTTTCCTAGTGGACTGAGATCCCATCCGGCCCATTTCAAACCTTGACTTTGGGCTGAACAAGCCAAAATGAGTTGATTAGGTAGGCCAACAAACTTAATCCACACCCATTGATAGCTCCTACTATCAACCTCAAATGTGAAAAAGCCAAAAAGCCAATCAGACAATCCAATCGAAAAACTACAAGCTTTTCTCTCAAAAAAGTATAAAAACGGCTAAAACTAAAAAGATGAAGATCCCTCAACAAAAAGTTAAGTTTTTCTTTTATACTACCCAAAACTTTTTAAAGGCCAAAAACACGCACAACACGAAATCGCAAGTGCTTTACAAATCCGAATTAAGTTAACTGTCAGCGCGGCTTTAAGAATGAAAAATTCCACATCGCTCGCCTTACTTGCCGGCGAAAGACAATTTCTTCAGCGGCGAAGCTCCTTTCAAAAGTTTTGAAATTTACAGAATCGGCCACTCGGGCTTGCTTCGGCTCTTGATTCTTCGATTTTCGGCTTTTCTTTCTTCCTTGGAAACAAGCTTCATCGTGCGTTGTCCTGCTCCTAACTCTCCTATCTTCCCTCCGAAATCCGCATTTCGAAGTCAAAACTATCTCGATTTTGTCTTTATTCGCCTCCAAAAACTCCATTTTAACCTGAAAACACGAAAAGTAGAGAATTAAGCACCAATTCGGTAAAATGCACTAGAAAGTACCACCGAAATCCGACAAAAGATCAAATAAAAGCGTATAATTTACGGATTATCAACTACCCCCAAACTTAAAGAGATGCTCGTCACCCCCAAAAAGAGGCATACGATACAAAACTAACGAAAACAAAGACAACAACCAAAAACAAAAACATGAAAACACACAAACAAAAACGAAAAACCAAAATCAACAAAACTCAAATGCCCACAATGAATTGCCTAAGAAATTGCACATGTCTCACAAATTGTTGAAAAATTATTATTAGGAAATGTTCGACACTCCAAGAAGTTATAAGCTACATCGGATGTCTTCCTCCCCGATCGGGTCCACCAAGTAGGTGATCCCCACTTCCAATCCACATTCCAACTTCCCGTATTATTTTATGCAAAAAATTGTAAAGTTTATCAAATGGTGGCAGGACTCCATAAGCCTAAATATCAAACTTACTGCTTAGAGTAGATGCCCTAGACCAATCAATATTGTAGAATTGACTCTTTGTAATAATGTTCATTAATCAATAAAAGGCTTTTTATTCTATATCGCGTAACATTATTATTGCAATATGTATTGATATATGTCCTTAGAATGGTAGAGGCCGTGGACGGGAGGGGGTATCAAGTGTTTCAAATCTTGATAGTGAGAACCCTATGAAAGCACATATGGTGGCCATTCTAGAAACGTCTCAGAAGCAGGTATTATTCCCTTCAACTAAGGGCGCCAGATAATACTATAAAGGTTATCATAGTGTTGAACGACCTCCAGCGAAAGGCGAGGCTGATTCTCACTTGTCAAGGTTGTTTGGTGGACAACCTGGTTGCAAAAACACCATGGGTGTTTGTTGTGGGCCCGATTACACCACAACAAGTTCCACCCTCGGATCCCGACCCACCTGGAAGGATTCCATATGGATGGTAACCCCGTTGTCTATGGAACAAATCCTCTAAGCGAATGGTGGTGCATGTGATCCTTAGACTTGAGATCACCGGAGTGCCTTGTGCACCGATTGGTGGTAGTTTGACCAACTTAGCCTAACGGGGCAGGCTTCTTTTCGTAAGTCCACAATACGGTGGTGATTGGGCCGCATCAAAGAAGTGTATCAAGACTATGGTGGATTGACAAGGAGGATTTATCACCTCCCGGGTACGGGAAAGAAAGTTATCTCACGGCGCAATTCAGGTATATGGCAATGACACTAAAGCGGCTGCCCAAACGTGGGATTGAGTTGTTGGCTTTCTATCCAGTTTATAATACGGTCATTGGTCCGCCTTGGAATAAATAATATCGAGTAACCGGAAGGTTGACACTACTTCTATGCCTTCGGTTCCTCGTTCGAGATAAGCATTATGATGGGAAAGGATCGAATTGCACGGTAACCATATCGTTGACGGGTAGCTACTTTCTTGAATCCAGATCTATCGGGTGGCCATGATGCCTTGCTAGGGGCCAATTCTTGAGGTACGTGGTATTAGTGAGACGATTAATTGTGTATCGCATCTGCTCCACCTTGGGCCGATATGATGGGAGAGCCTAGGTCACACCACATAGGAAGACAATTTAAGATGCAAGAAAGAAAGAAGAAGGGCGTTTCGTCCTTTTTAAAGCCCGAAAGGGTATTTTGGTAATTTCACGAATGCAATTAAATTTGCCTTGAGGTCGGGTAGCCTTTATTTAATTTGTTAAAAGAAAAATTAAATAAGTGAAATTACGTTTAAATGTGTGTTCGCACATATTTAAAATATATTATCATTATTGGTTAAATGTTAATATATATTTAAAATATATATAATTAACGATTTTTAATTGGAGATAATGATGGAAATTAAAATAAATCGGATTGGGGAGTGTTTGGCAACATGGGGGCGGGGGTTGGGTTTTTGGAGCCCAAGCCTAATTCCGTATGGGATTAGGGCAAATTGTTTTAAGTATAAAAGGAAAAGGTGTGTGATTTTTTTAATGAAGTGAGTTTTTTTGTAAAACCAAAATACACACAAGCACTCCTTTCTTTTGGAAAAAACACCTCCCACGCAGTTAACTTTTGATTGCCTTAAAAATCAATTCAATTGATTTTGTCTTCTTCTTTATCCTTGAAGCCAAAGAGGATCTAGCAAATCCCTCTTTGGTTCTTTTAAGAAAATTGTCTTCGTGTGGACTACGCAGGTTCGATCCTACACTTGGATCGGTAGCAAACGCTTCGCGAACAAATTTGGAGGGAGCCTTCAACGTGGCGTTTGTTTCTCTTAACTCATGTTGTAAATTTATGCAGATTTTATTTAATATAAAATTGTTAAAATCATACCCTTTGATCTTGGCTCTTATGGGGCGATCCTGTTATTTTATTTTCGTTTCCATTGCATATACCGGGACCGTTTTACTCAGGTGGGTATCGAGCCTAAGTCCTTTGAATTTTACAATTTTTTATGTGTATGGTTGATAACATGTATTTGGATGATTAATATGTTGCCATATTGAATTCTATGTAAATCTGTCTTAAAATATGTTTTTAAGAAACCTGATTAATCGATTAATTTAATTTGTTGATGATCTGCCTGGGTTTGGTTTAATGCATGATGGATTTTTGTTTGAGATCAATGTGTTTGATTGATTGCAAAAATCTGGTTAGAGAGTTTTTGTTTCAGTTCTTTATATATGAACGAGATCCAGAAACTACAGATTGCCGGTATGCACCGGCCTCGCCGCAGCAATAATCCATCGCCTTGCAGCAATCATCGTCGCCAGCGACGATATAACTCATCGCCGCGGCGATCGTCCTCCAGACCATGAAACGTAGGCTGCCGCCTCCGCCGCGGACGATCATAACCCGTGCCGCGGCGATCGTCCTCCGGACGTGGCGTTGTACCAAAACCAATGCACGCCGTGGCGGGTCTAACTCATCGCTGCAGCGGCGCACTTCCAAGTGTGCAGGGGGTAAAATGCAAAGTTTCAAAACTTTTGGACCTAAAATCTGAAATCAAGTTAAATTATCGGGGTAAAAATTGTAATTAACCCACAAATTTCAGAAATTGATTGTTTTTGAAATGTATGCTTTGTACTTGTTTGTATATTGCATGGTGCCCGGTACATGAGCCTTAGACCTAAGGGGTGAATGTTTTAATTATTTTGGGTATGTATGGTTGTATTTTATTAAATAGGGCTGGCGTTGTCCCACCCGCCTTTCTCCTCTTCTTCGATGTATATTCTCTTCTCATCTAATTCCCCTCGAATGGTAAATCCGAGGTTTCTAAATTTATTGATGTAAAGAATTTGTATAATTATTTATTGTAAATTTAGAAAGATATTTTTTGTAATGTACTTGGAAAGTTCCGAGCAAAAGGCGAAAGCCCCACATACTTGAAGACTCAAGATTTTTATTGCAGGGACCCTAGGTGACCCACCCGATTCCTCTAAGGCTCGAAATCGGGTTTTAGTTGGGAGGGCCATGTACGCAGCGTTTAATTTTGTTTAGAATGCATGCTAAGGTTGAATGTTTGATAACATGCCAAACAATGTCATTCTAACAAAGATAATAATTTGGTGAGACATTAAATAACCAAAACCCCCTCAATTAAAGTATATTAAGTCACGAAAGCCTTCCATCACCATGGTTTAATCAAACCAAACCGGGCTTTCCGTCCCGAAACCTTGTTCACCAAAGCGAAGGGTACACTTCTACCCAAATGGGAGGTTAAAAATGCATTGGAGGTTTTCCTTAATGGGTGATGGTCGACTTAAAATGACGGGGTTTTGTTGGATACGTTAAAGCGAAGGTTGATAAACACGCGTTCCATAGGCATAGTAGAGGCGGTACACATATTGTGTATGCGTGGTGACATGTAGTGTCCACTCTACGAATCTTGAGAATCACACTTGAGGACGATGGCATGTCCTTTGGTCCCATTGGATTTGTGTGATTGGCTTGTTGGCTTTCTCACATTTGAGGTTGATAGTGGGAGCTATCCAATTGGTGTGGAATTAAGTTTGTTGGCCTACCTAATCAACTCATTTTGGCTTGTTCGCCAAAGTGAAAGGTTTGAAATGGGCGAGGATTGGGATTCTCGGTCCCACCCTTTAGGAAAGTCAACGGGCTTTCCCGAGAATTAATGGTGAGGGCTATTGGCTTGAGTAAAATAGTGGGAGCTTCCGTTTAATAAAAGACCATATTAAACCAAATAATAATGAACATGGTAATAACGGTTACTTTTCTTTTCGCACTTGTAGATTCAACTTAAATTTGAGCAAAATGATCCCAAACATCAACGCGGACAAATCATCGAATTCGGGGAGAGAAATGGAATGGTGGAAAATTTCGTTGATTTGGGTATAGAAGTATAAATAATATACTTTCAATCAAGCCCGATAGATTATACACCATTGAGCAAGCTTTCTATCACCAGGAGCCTCCAACCGATAGTTCTATCCATGAGGACTCGGTATGTATATGTGAAGCATACACATGATGCAAAAAAGCGAAAGAAATGACTAGATACATTGTGCTTGCATCAATGGCACCATTATTTCACGATAGAGCGTTTAAAATGGAAATTTAGCCTTCTTTATTCTTCATTTTCTTCAAGAAATGAGAAGCATATGGTGTCTCGGTCGTTATTCAGGATGTAGGATGGAAGAGGGTACCAAAATTGGCGGATCATATACTCAAGTGGATCAAGTATATGAACAAGCTTGAGATTTTGGGATGTGGACTTAGAGAAGGTTTAGCAATAAACCTAATATTACGATTCATTCAAGGATTCTTATTCTCCAATTTGTCTATGACTTTATTGAGGAAGATAAGAAGAATACCCTTTCCGAAAGGCTTAAGGTTTGTTGAAGACTCCTTGTTCGGGCATGAAAATATCGGGAAACATTGGCGTTGGTTGAAGCCAAGCTCAAGTGAAAAGGAAAGGGAAAGAACCTCGAGTCGGATGGAAGAAGCATTGGGCCGAAAGGAAAGGTTGGTTTGTTTCCTCCTGCTAGGGAATCCCGGATCCTTTGGGAGGAAACATTGCAAGGCCTTCTTAGCAAAAGGGAAGAAGAATGTTACTTCTTCCATCGGGTATGTTGTTGAGATTAACTTCTCCCCATAAACATCTAGTTGACACAAGATGTGGTACTCACATTTGATTTGATTGTGTAGGAACTATGGTAAGAGGTAGATTGCTCGCCGAGGAGAGGTGGACCTACTGCTTGGAAATGGAAGTATGCCCCTACATTTGTTCCAGAGGATCTTATCGCTTTGATTTAGCCGATGGACTTGTTTTCTTGGAACTTGTGGATTATTATGGTTTTTCTTTAGTTTCTAGAAATTTATGTACCCTCGTGTCCACATAGGACAAATGAAGGAATATTAGTTTACTAATGGATTATTGTCCTTGAGTATAAATAATATTCTTTATGGAACTATTTCATAATAATATGTTCTTAAGAAAGACAACAAGGATAATCTCAAAATGACTACTATGCCAACTTTGGCAAGGTTGAAAGCTAAACATACCTAAAGGAATGTGGGATAGTATCACCAAACTCCACCCCCTCCCCCTTATACCCACCCCAACCACAATGGAGTTTTGTCGGAAAGGAAAGGAATAGGACCTTACCTTGACATGGTTAGGTCCATGATGGAGTTTAGTGATTTATCTACATCGCCTTCTAGGGGTTATGCCCTTTAGAGATTGCGACTCACGTTTTTGGGAAGCGGTGTGCGTCCAAAGTACGTAGATAAGACTTCATATTAAGCTATGGGGGAGGCGAAAAGCCCAACTTGTCTTATCTTAAGGATTTGGGGGTTGCGAAGCTTATGTTAAGAAATTGACTTTCCCAACAAAGGGCCCGGGCCCAAAATCCTCTGAAATGTATATTATGGGGTATCCAAAGGAGACCCAAGGATACTTATTTCTACACCTTAGAAGAGCGCAAAATTTTTATTGCTCGATCTTGTGTCTTTCCTAGAAAATGGAATATTTTCTAAGAAGTACTTAGTGGGAGAAAAGGTAGAACTCCGATGAAGTTCTAGAACCCACAAGATATACTAGACGAGACGGGATGATGTGCCACAAGAAGTGGTTGAGCATCATGGGGAGAGGTTACTTCCTACAACTTGTGGATCAAAGTGAACTACCTCGGGTGTAGCACAAAGGAGCTACGTAGATCTCCGGGAGAGTACGCCATGGGAGGGCCCGAGAGATACGATTATCTCATGACTCAATATGGTGACGCATCGGGTCTACCAAGACGAGGAACCCGTTTAACCTACAAAATCGGATCCGTATTCCATTAAATGGCTTGAAGCCATGAAATCTCGAGATGGACTTCCATGTACCGAGGAACCAAGTTGTGGTTCTCCAAACGGTTGGCCGGACCCACTGAAGGGTAAAACCCCATAGGGTGTAAATGGGTCTTCAAGAAGAAGTGACATGGATGGCAAGCGTGCATACTTATAAAGCACGCTTGGTTGCCAAGGTTTCAAACAAATTCATGGCATTGACTATGAAGAAACCTTTTTCACGCTTGCCATGATTAAATCCATCCGGATTATGCTTGCAATTGCCTGCATATCATGACTATAGGTTTTGGCAAATGGATGTCAAAGCGCTTTCCCTGAACGGGAACCTGAGGAGGATGTGTACATGACACAACCTCCCGATGGTTTCGTTCGATAGTCAAACCAATAAGGTATGCAAGTTAACTGAGATCCATTTATGGACTCAAGCAAGCTTCAGAGGGCCGGAACATTCGCTTTGATGAAGCCATAAAAGAATTTGGTTTTATCAAGAACGAAGATGAACCCCGTGTTTACAAGAAAGTGAGTGGGGAGCGCAGAGTATTCTAGTGTTGTATGTCAATGACATACAATAGATCGGGAATGATATACCGAACTTGCAATCGGGTAAAGACTTGGTTATCCAAGTGCTTCTCCATGAAGGATCCTGGGGAAACAACCTACATCCCTTGGGAATAAAGATCTAATCGTGATAGATCGTGTAGGTTGCTCAAACTAAGTCAAAGTACATAGACAAGGTACCTGGAACACATTCAAGATAGAAAAATCCAAGAAGGATTTCTTCCGATGGCATATGGTGTCTATCTCTAGAGATATGTGTCTTTAACCACACAATGAGAGAGATAGAATGAAGAGGATCCCACATGCTTTAGCAAGTGGATCCATCTTATATGTTCGGGGATTGATATCTAATGTGCATTCAAGCATTTGTAAAGTGGATGTCAATCGAGGGCTCAAGTGAGCAATATGTTATGTACTTAGATTGATGTCTTATGTGCATTCAAAGCACTAGTAGAAGATATCAACTAAATCCAAGTAAATGACTGGGTGAGTGGTCAATGGACATTCTTAAGTGCTTGAAAAGGGCTTAAGAATATATATTCTTGGATTATGAAAGAAAGATGAGCTCACCGTAAGAGAATACAGACGCCCTATTTCCAAACAGAAAAGGATGATTATAGTTCGTAATTTGGGATTACACATTTTGTCTCAATATAATCGCAAAGTGAGTTTCCGCAAGAGCTCAAATTGGTGTACCGCAAGCGGGATTCTACAATTGATGCTAAGTGTACCGCATTTTTAATGCATTGTAATGCGAAATTTGGGATCAAGAAGTTCATTATCGAACTTGATGTGATTTCAAGCATTGCTAATCCAAAGTATAGTTGTCTTTAAGCGATAACAATGGAGCCATTGTTATGGCCGAGCAATCACGGTGCCTCACCGAAATCCAAACACTTACTTAGTTGATTCAACTGATCCAAGGATCGATATGAAAGGGAATGTGCGATTTATAATTACCTAACAACCCACTATTAAAGTTTCTATTGAAGGTAAGCATGATGGGCACTTGGATCATTCAATGTTGAGTGCATGAATGTAGCTATAGTGGCGGAAAAGGCACTTGTGTCATTCAAAGGTCCGAGGGCATGAATGATTGGCTATAGTGCAAGTGGGAGATTGTTAGAGAGATGCCCTGAGAGCCCAATCAATTATTGTAGAATTGACTCTTTGTAATAATGTTCATTAATCAATAAAAGGCTTTTATTCTATATCGCGTAAACCATTATTATTGCAATATGTATTGATATATGTCCTTAGAATGGTAGAGCCGTGATTTGAGGGTATCAAGTGTTTCAAATCTTGATAGTGAGAACCCTATGAGCACATATGGTGGCCATTCTAGAAACGTCCGTAGGGCCCCCAGATTATTCACGAAGCTAAGGGCACGAGTCAATACTAAGGCTATCATAGTGTGAAGGCGACCCTGCGAAAAGGCGGCTGATCTCACTTGTCAAGGTTGTTTGGTGACAACCTCGGGTGCAACACATGGGTGTTTGTTGTAGGCGATTACCACCACAACAAGTTCAACTGGATCGACCTACCGTAGGATTCCATATGGATGGTAACCCCTTGTCTATGGAACAAATCCTCTAACGAATGGTGGTGCATGTGATCCTTAGACTTGAGATCACCGGAGTGCCTTGTGGCACCGATTGCGTAGTTTGACACTAGCCTAACGCAGCTCTTTTTCAGAGTCACAATACGGTGGTGATTGGCCTGCATCAAGAAGTGTATCAAGACTATGGTGGATTGGACAGAGGATTTATCACTCCCCCGGTACGGGGAGAAAGTTATCTCACGGGCGCAATTCCCCAAGATATGGCAATGACACTAAAATCTGGGCCACAGCCTGGGATTGAGTTGTTGCTCTATCCAGCTTTATAATACGTCATTGGTCCAAATCGAATAAATAATATCGAGAGTAACCGAAGGTTGACACTACTTATGCCTTCGCCTCGCCGAGATAACGATGATGAAAGGATCGAATTGCACGGTAACCATATCGCTGACAGTAGCTACTTTGTCGAATCCGAATCTATCGGTGGCCATGATGCTCGCTAGGGCCAATCTTGGTCTCTGTATTAGTGAGACGATTAATTGGTGTTAATCGCAATACTGTACACCGCCGATATGATGAGGAGCCTAAGGGTCACACACATAGAAGACAATTTAAGATGCAAGAAGAAAGAAGGGCGTTGCCTCTTTTAAGGCGAAAGGGTATTTTGGTAATTTCACAAAGGCAATTAAATTTGCTGAGGTCGTAGCCTTTATTTAATTTGTTAGAAAAATTAAATAAGTGAAATTACGTTTAAATGTGTGTTCGCACATATTTAAATATATTATCATTATTGTTAAATGTTAATATATATTTAAATATATATATTAACCGATTTTAATTGAGATAATGATGGAAATTAAAATAAATCGATTGGGAGTGTTTGGCAACATGGGGCGTTTGGGTTGGAGCCCAAGCCTATTCCGTATGGGATTAGGGGCAAATTGTTTTTAAGTATAAAAGGAAAAGTGTGTGATTTTTTTAATGAAGTGAGTTTTTTTGTAAAACCAAAAATACACACAAAGCAAATTCTCTTTGGAAAAACACTCCCACGGCAAAGAACTTTTGATTGCCTAAAATCAATTCAATTGATTTTGTCTTCTTCTTATTCTTGAAGCCAAAGAGGATCTAGCAAATCCCTCTTTGGTTCTTTTTAAGATTGTCTTCGTGTGGACTACGGCAGTTCGATCCTACACTTGGATCGGTAGCAAAACGCTCACGACAAATTTGGAGGAGCCTTCAACGTGCTTGTTTCTCTTAACTCATGTTGTAAATTTATGCGGATTTTATTTAATATAAATTGTTAAAATCATACCCTTGATCTTGGCTCTGTAAACGATCCCTCCCGTTATTTTATTTTTCGCTTCCACTTGGCGTATACTGGGACCGTTTACTAACACTCTCCACTAATGAGGACTAAACACGATGAGAATCAAAAAGGTCTTTAAAAGCTTGTAACGTTAGGGCTCGGTCATGGGCTCCAATAAAAGGTAGGAAGCAAAGCAAGAGAACTCGTTGTCCTAAAGCAAAAACTAAAAATCACATCAAACCCACACTTTCTCAACATCAATCGCATGTCCACTAGTTCACAAATTTCCTTCAAACGCGTATCCTTAAAAAAACTTTTTGAATACCATAAATGCAAGGGAGACTCGTTTAAGGTGTACGTGGCGTTGTTAAACCCGAGGTCGCCAAATACTGCTAGGCAATTTTTAAGGCGGGTTCTGGTTTCCAGCTGGTATACCCTTAAACTAGGCCGCATTGTGTTCAAATTTATTTATAATTTTTTTTTTTTTTTTTTTTTTTTTTTTTTTTTGAGAACACACAATCAAAAGAATTGAATTGAGGTGACTACCTCCTTTGTTTTTATTCTTTTCTCTCAACCCCCACATCATTCTTTTTGGTCTCTTCTTCATTCTTCTTTCTCTTAACCCCCAAACTAATCTTTTTACTCATTTGTACACTGCTTGCTTCTTTGTTTTGCACTAGGACCGAATTCTCCTAAGGGTACGATGTTGGTTTAGGGCAAAAAAGGGAATTTACAATTCTGTTGTTTTCCCAAGAAAAAAATAAAGCAAAGTTAAAATGGCTCAAATGGGTGACTGGGACAATTTCATTCATGGGTTGGCTAGAAAGGCTCAAAGCGTTAAGAAAATGCCTAAATCATTTCCTCAACCATGTCTACTCCCTTGGCAACCCTTTCGCCTCAAGCATTTCTCAACTAGGGTTCTAGAGTCCACCAACATTATCAAGACTTTACCTAATCGCATAAAATGAATCTAAGCATGCCGGAAAATTGAAAATCGTGGGTTGAACCACTCAACAAACCTCAATCAAAAATCCACCAATAAACGTAAACTTGAAGCAATGCTTAACATTTCTCAACAATAAAAAGTCAACAATCTTATTCTCATCATTGATTTATACAACTCATCATCGGCAAAATGTAACAACCAAAAGAAAAAAATGCAACACAAAAATAAGTTTTTTTTTGGAAATTTTAAAAGGTGTACGGCGTTGTTAAACCGAGGTCGCCAAACATTGCTAGGTGCTTTTAAGGCAAGCACTGGCCCTTCCACTTTAATATACCCTTAAAATAGATTTTACGCTTTAATTGGTGTACGCTGGGCTTGTTAACCCGGGGAGGTCGCCAAACATCACAGCAGCCATCGGGTTTCCCACCAATATACCCTTAAACTCAAAATCTATTCTACCCCAAAACTAAATATGACATTGTCCCCAATGTTCCATTATGCATAAGTCAGAATAGAGTAAATAAAAAACAAAAAGAAAAACAAAAGAACAATATAAAGGTACAAGAATGCTCCCTTTATAAGTCATGAATTGTCCGCTCCCACAATGTTCACCCGCTCTCGGACTTTCATCATCCAAAATCATCCAAAAACAAAAACAAAAATCTGGTGTCCTCATGTTAGAACGAATTCACAACTAATATAGAAAGTGTTACAACCTAATCTAGCCCCTTTAACAACTACTAATTAAAAACATCAACTAAACAACTAACAAAATAAACACAATCCAAAACCAAAAATAAAATGAGTTTAATTTCAATTGAACAAAAAAAAAAAAAAAATTAAATGAAAGCAATTAAATAAAACATAAACAAGTGCTCCAGGTTCAGGTTCTTGTTCTTCCTCTTCTTCCTCTTCATCTTCCCTCGCCTTCCTCTGATTCCGGCCAATCATCCCTCGAGTTCCAATAACCCATTGATACGCGGAGGTGTCAACCTTCGCCTCCTTGAAGCCGTCTCGCACAATTCATGAATGCTCAGTGTCCGCCTCCATCATCCAATCCCCGTGCTCTTCATCATATTTCATCATGCCCATCATTTCTTGCATCATCTCTTTTTTGTGACCCCGTGAGCCCGGGATGATGTGGCCATGCTCATTCTCTACCTCTTCGCCCCGCTCTTCCGGTTCAAGGGTGCCTCCGCCTCGGTCCAAGGTGTTTCTGAAATAGTCGGGCATCTAGAGTTGCAGATGAATACGCGGCTCATCATCTTGAACCTTGACCCCCGCTTTAGGCACATGGTCATGATGAGATGCGGGAAACAAGAATTTTGATCGCCCTTTTTGGATGCTATCCGACGCTCTCATAAATGATGTCTCCCACATCCATACTCTTTCCTCGTCAATGTGAGAAGAGCAATTCCCGCCTTCTCATGAGTCACCGTGTTGTAGCTGCTCCGCATTAGTTTAGCACGACAGCATCGCCACAAAATGCCAGCCATTGGTGTCAATCTGTTCCTTTGAGTGTCTTTTTTTCTGCTTTTTTAGACACTTTCCATGCGCCCCGTGCTTTCGCAATGACCTGGCAAGATAATATCATCCCTCATAGCTGATCTTTTGAACACCACATACTCATCACGTAACTCAAATGGCCTGCAAAAGTTATAGAAGTTATTGATATCCTTTGCCCGAGAATGGCACATCCTCCTCGTACAAACACAATCTCATCCCCGACTTTCTGGGGGAAGTTGGCATAGAACTCCCTCACCAATCTGCTTCTACACCCAACACATCAGAGCACGCATGAACATGTCCCAACGCCTACCCCTACTCCACCACCCGTGATTGTGGTGTCACTTAATCCACGTCAAAAGTGGATGAAACCCTTATCCTTTTGTTTGATCACCTCCTCATAACGCTACGGGCTGCCTCGTTAACAAACCAAGCTTGTCAACGCCTTCTTCCCCTTGCTCTTGTGCTTAATTTTCTGAGCCATTGATTCATTCCGAAATTCAATCCAACTATTAACCCCAAGGAAGGCAGGATCTACAAAAACACAGCCCACGTCAAACCGCAAAAACAATCCACACTTCCAAAAATTCGCAATTCCCAACCCCCCAAACTACGATATTTCAATTCAACACAAACACTCCAAATAATCAACACCCACACTTCTAACAATCAATTGGTTCACAAACTTCTCAACATTAATCACAATCACAACTCAACAAACCCAAAATTTCTCAAGTCAAAAGTTCACATAATTCTTAGATCTATGATTATAGACTAAAAATTTTCCAAAATAAAGCTTTGGGTTTCGAGATCTTACCAATATGAAGGCGTTTGCACCACCAATTGACCCGGAAACGATCCAAACAAGAAAGCCCCAAATTTGTTGTTGAAATGGGTTGTATTGGTGTTTAGGAATGTTGTAGAGTGATAATTTTGGTTGGAAAAACAAAATAGAAGTGAAAGATTGAAAGTTGGAAAATTTTCTCTCAACTCAAAATGCAAGGCGGGCGTGGAAAATGAGAAGACGAAAAGTTGGTATATATAAAAAAACTCTTCGCCAACGCGAAGTTCATCAATTATAAAACCCTAATCAACTTTTCTCCAGTCTCGCAGCCGCCAAGTTCATCTGCTTCATGAACCTAAAAAATCCCCTCCCCAGTTTGCTCACGCACAAAACAAATTCTTTCAACCGGGGCGAAATCTTCCCCTCAGAGCACAAGGCAGTGATCGCCTCGGCGAAGAAAATTTCTTCGCCGCGCGAAAATGCCTTAGCCATTTTTCAAAGCCAACGCATTACTTTTCTTCGCCGCATGACTTACAATTTCTTTTCGCCGCGGCTAAATCTTCCAAGAGCTAACCCTGGTTTTTCTTCATGTCGCTACCGCGCTAAGCCTCGAAATTTTCAATACCTTCCTTTGGCTCAAGACTTCACCTAAAACACCCAAAACAACATCAAATTTTATACAATCGATAATGAAGTAAAATAAACTTGAACAACCAAAAATTAAACACAAAAGTTAACAACACTTGGGTTGCCTCCCAAGAAGCGCTTTGTTTATAGTCGAAGCTCCCGACTCTCTCCATCATTTAGGTTGGGATTTCAAGTCGGATTAGGTGAACTCGCAACTCATCACCCCTCAATGTATGGCTTCAACCTCGTTCCCATTAACCGTGAAAGTGCCATTTTCCTCATGTGTGACTTCCACGCTTTGGATGCATGTATCTTTGTAATAGTGAATGGTCCGGGACTATCTAGACTTAAGTTTTCCAGTGGGGGAAAAGCCTAAGTCTAGAGTTGAACAACAAAACCTTTTCATTCCAACTTCGAAAATCTTGACCCGATGTGCTTGTCGTGCCACCTTTTAGTCTTCTCTTTATAATTCCGGGCATTTTCATATGCTTCGAGATGGAACTCATCAAGCTCATTCAAAGTCGGGCATTCTCTTCTTCCCCGCGGCTTTCCCAAGTCCATGTTCAGGGTGTTTGACGGCCTAGTATGCCTTATGTTCAAGTTCTACCTAAGGTGGGCATGCTTTCCCATAAACCAATCTGAACGGAGACATACCAATTGGGGTTTTGAAGGCAAGGCGATAAGCCCATAAAGCATCGGGCTCCCAACTTCCGTGACCAATCCTTCCTCGAGGCATTAACTGCTTTTTTCTAAAATCCCTTTAAGTTCTCTATTCGACGCTTCCACTTGCCCGCTCGTTTGTGGATGGTGGTGTCGCAACTCTATGTGTGACTCCATACTTACTCAAGAATGCGTCCATTTGCCTATTGCAAAAATGCGATCCTCCATCACTAATGATTGCTCGTGGTACACCAAACCTTGAGAAAATATTCTTCCTCACGAAAGTAATCACCACCCTAGCATCATTAGTTGGCAATGCAACTGCCTCAACCCATTTCGACACATAATCCACCTCTACTAAGATATACATGTTCCCAAAAAGAACTTGGGGAAAGGACCCATGAAATCTATCCCCCCAAACGTCAAAAAATTTCAACCACCGTGATATTGTTCAACGGCATCTCATCTCTTTTTTGAAATATTTCCCATCCGTTGACATTGGTCATACTCCCGAATCATCCGGAAGGAATCCTTAAAGAGGGTTGGCCAATAAAACCTAGATTGTAGCACCTTCGCTGCTATTCTAGCTCCCCCAAAATGGCCACCTACTTCCCTCTCATGACAATGCCTTAAAATGCTCTCCATTTCTTCCTCTAGGACACATCTCCGTATCATTTGATCCGCACAAAGGCCCTCAGACAGAAATCCAGCTTCTTCCCAAAAATAAGATTCTTTAAATCGTGAGAAAAATTTCCTCTTGTTGAAATGTCATACCACTTGGGAGCACCCTTGATGATAGATAATTTGCAAAGTCTCGCATACCATGGTGCTTCTTCCACTCATCAGCTTTCTCATCCGAAATGTTTCAAATTGGCATTTCCAACTCATTTCCCTATTGGTCTCTCAACTCGACAAATGATCGCCTACCACATTTTTTCGACCCCTTCTTGTCTCGAATCTCCAACTCAAACTCTTGAAGTAGTAGAATCCATCTTATCAACCGAGGTTTTGCTTTTGCTTCGCCAAGAGGTGTCCGAGTGTGAATGGTCCGTGGTAAACAATCACCTTCGTACCTAATAAGTAAGAATGAAACTTGTCAAAAAGCAAACACAACAGACCAATAATTCTTTTTTCATGGTGGTGTAATTCAATTGTGCATCAATGAGGTGTCTTGCTAGCATACCGAATTACATGCAACACTTTATTTTTTTCTGTCCTAATACTACCCCTAAAGCCAAAAGTCACTAGCATCACACATTGTTCAAAGGGCGGCCCCCGCCCCTCCCCAATCGGGAATCCCCCGCAATAATAGTGCGTATACTAGTAATTTTTTTAGAGTTAGGGAAAGCATGCATGCAATCATCATTAAAATCAAAAAACAACATCCTTATTCAATAAATTGCAAAAGGGGTTTAGAGATCTTTGAAAAATCCTTGATGAAGGCCCGTCCCGTAAACCCCCGCATGCCCCAAGAAACTCCGGACCGCTTTGACATTTGATGGTGGTGGTAGCTTCTCAATCACTCGTCCTTTGCCCGATCAACTTCAATCCCATCCTTGGAAATCCTATGCCCGAGCACTATTCCCTCTTGGACCATGAAGTGACATTTCTCCCAATTTAGCACCAAATTTGTTTCCTTACACCGCAAAACAAGAGACGATTTGTTAGACAGCTTATCAAATGATGATCCGAAAACCGAGAAGTCATCCATGAAAACTTCTATGAATTTTTTCCACCATGTCTCCAAAGAATTGACATCATGCATCCTTGGAATGTTGCTGGTGCATTGCATAACCCAAACGGCATTCTTCAGTAAGCAAAGGTGCCATAGGGGCAAGTGAAGGTCATTTTCTCTTGATCCTTCGGAGCGATGGCAATTTGGTTATATCCTGAATAGCCATCCAGGAAACAATAATATGCATGTCCTGCCAACCTCTCCAACATCTCGATCAATGAAGGGCAATGGAAAAATGATCCTTCCTTGTCGCCTCGTTCAGTTTACGGTAATCAATGCACACTCTCCAACCCGTTACCGTCCTTATTGGAATCAACTCATTACTTTCATTCTTCACAACAGTGATCCCTCATTTCTTTGGAACAACTTGTACCGGGCTCACCCATGGACTATTAGAAATCGGATAGATGATCCCCACATCTAAGAGTTTCACCACCTCCTTTCTCACCACTTCCTTCATTGAAGGATTCAATCTCCGTTGTGGTTGTACCCTCGGCTTAAAGTCATCCTCCATGAGAATCTTATGCATGCAAAATGAGGGTGAGATACCTCTAATGTCCGTAATGGTCCATCCAATTGCTAGTCTATGTTCCCTCAACACTCTAATCAACCTCTCTTCCTCTAAGGCATTCAATTCTGCACTAATTATTACCGAAAAAGTTTCTGAGTCTCCAAGATAGGCATATTTGAGGTGAGGTGGTAAGGGTTTCAGTTCAAGCCTTGGAGCTTCTTTATTATTTTCCTTTGCCCTCTCTTTGTCAAAATCAAACTTCTCAAATTCGCATCTTGACTCTCCTCAATCGGTTGAAGTGCTTCTAACATTCTAGCACAATCGCTCTTCGCCGATTCTTCTACCTCTACCGTTTTTTATTTGGCTATACATGCTTCTAGAGGTAATTCTGATGTTTTCTTCCATGGACTCCACAACAAGTTCGGCCCACCACATCCACACTAAAACATGAATCGCCCGACGGAAACTTCATTGCATCAAACACATTAAAAGTTATTGTTTCATCTTGAACCCTTAACAAGAACTTTCCTTCCCGCACATCAATCGATTCTTTCCCCGTGGCCAAGAATGGTCACCCAAAATGAGAGGAATCTCCTTATCCTTCCATGTCCAAGACTACAAAAATCCACCTGGAAAAATTATCTTCCCCACCTTCACTAATACATCTTCAACTATCCCCCTCGGGTGCTTTATTGACCGATCCGCTAGTTGCAAACGACATTGTCGTGGCTTCACTTCACCAATCCCTAATCTCCCGAAAACGGAAAAGGGCATCAAATTTATACTAGCTCCTAAATCACATAGCACGATCAAAAAGTAATATCCCCTATAACACAAGGAATAGTAAAACTCCTTGGATCTTTGAGCTTGGGGCTAATTTCTTCTGGAGGATTGCACTGCATTCTTCCGTTAGCATCACCTTGCTTTCCTCATCTTCTAATTTCCTTTTGTTCGAAAGTGATTTCCTTCAGAACTTCGCATAACTCGGCATTTGTTGCAATGCATCTCGCAAAGGAATGTTAATATGCAATTTTTTGAAAATTTCCAATGAACTTCAAAAATTGCTTATCTTGATTCTTCTTCTTCAATCTCTGAGGAAAAGGTACGGGTGGGGTGTGATGTGCTAATTCGGTGGTATCTCGAGGAATGGCAATTTCTCCTTCTTCTTTGCCTTTCATCCTCTTTCTTTTTTCTCTTCCCCCAAGGCACCCGAATTCTCTTCACAATTAATCTCTTCGTCAATTCTCTTCAAACTCTTCCTTTCCAGGGTTGCTCCACCTTCTTTGGTAGTGTGGGCCTACCTTTTCCAACATTGTCCCACTTCTCAAAATTATGGCATTTGCTTGTTCACGGGTGGGTTGGTCACGTATTGCTTGGTAAAGAACCCCGTGGTCTATCATTCAAATTTTCTCGGCTTAATTGGCCCATCGCACCTCAAGATTCCGAATGGACGCCCTTGATTTCTCAAGTTTGTCCTCGTCTCATTCATGAACCCTCGTAGTCTCTTGCATGAATTTACCGAACATATCCTCCAACTTCGTCACTCTTTGATCTCCCGCTTGATTAGTCACCCCCGCAAAGTTATTTGGAACTTGCCTCTGGGTTCCATTGGTTACCTTGTTGATTCGATTTCCCAAGCCGATTTGGATAATTTCTCTACCCCCGGGTTGTATGTGTTGGAGAACGGGTTGTTCGGTTGTCTTTGATTTCCGCCAAGTAGTTCACTTGTCCGTTGATGAAGATGACGTGCAAAAGTATTTCCAACTTGGCACTCGCCCGCTCACATGGTTTCCCCCTCTTGTAACAACTACTTTCTTTCTACCAGATTCGTAATATCGATTAATAAAAAAGATAGCATATTTATCAAAACAAGTTGGGCCCAAAAAAATTTCTTTACTTAGTAATCACATTCGTTACAAAACAAAACATCATATGTACAAGGACTTTCAAAACAAAACGAAACAAGGGGAGGGACAAGTAACCAAATCCCTCCACGCTTGCCGACGTCCATCCGACCAAGTCCTCACCTATTTCGTACAACAAAGAAAACAACGGAGAGCACAAAGATGCTCATAAGTAAAAACAGCTCTACGCTATCGTCCCCTGCATTACTCATCAATTCTCTTTGTATTTTCATCAAATTTCTAATTCAAATTCTAGTTTTTCTTTCTTTTCTTTTCTTTCTATTCTTTTCTTTTTCTCAATCTCATACCGCCTTTCTCATGGCGGAAACCGCCTCTCTCTCATAGCGGTTTACGTGTATTCCGCTCTCTCATGGCGGAGTCCGTCTTTCTTTTCATAACGGATCACATGCATTCCGCCTTCTCATGGCGGAGATCGCTCCCTTATCATAGCGATTTACACGCGTTCCCGCCTCTCTCATGGCGGAGACCGTTCTTTCTCATAACGAGTTTACATGAGGGTAACTCTATACTCACGAGTTCCCCATCGCACGATCTAGTTTCTTTTCTTTTCTATAGCACTTAAGAATCCTTTTTATCTTCTAGTGCTAGTTCTTTCTTTCTCTTTACTCTAAGAGAATTTGTTCTTTTCTTTATCTCTATTCATAGAGAGTTTCTCATTTCTCATATTTCTTTCTTATGTCATTACTCAATTAAACATATGCATATGGATGACTCATGCCTAAAATCTTCCCTTATATGCATTCATGACATGCAAATATGCTACATTGCATAAGGTAAAGTTCTCTAATTCTACTTATGCTTCTTTTAGGCATTTCATCAAACAATATGTGTGCATACATAAACTCTATTCTAACTTTAATCATATTTCTTTCTTAACCATCCAAAATTGGAGTTCAACTCCTTTGAATCATCACACATCCCCGCAAAGAGAAACACACTTCAAAAAATTCCTCCCAATTACTTCTAATTCTACCCATACTTCTACCAAAATTTCACAACACAATCCACCCTCCTCATGGTGGAAAAATCCTTCATATAACAACATTGAACCCATTCATGAATTCATCAACTTATTTCAACATAAACAATTCAAGCATTAATCATAGATCTAAAACTCTACACATCATTCAATCAAGTAAATCACAACTTAGATGATTTTACTTACCTTGGACACAAGTAGAACCCGCTAAACTCTCCACTCTTGATGGCTTGACACTTTCTCTTAGCCTTCAATACAAAAACTTAAATAAGGATCCCCTTCTTTCAACAAATGAAAACTTGCTTCTAGAGTAAGGAATCTTACCTTTTTAGTACTTAGGATCAATTTTGTAACAAATTCTAGTCAAAAGGCTCTTCAAGAATCCTTGGAATCTTGGATGAAAAAATTGAGAGAAATAGGGGATGAAAGAGGCGTGGTGAAAAACAAAATGAAGGGGTTTCTAAAGCTAACCCTTAATATCACATATTTTTTCTCCACTCTTTCCCAAAAATACCCTTACTCACTCTTTGAAATTCCATTTAAGACCTTTCATTCTTTGCAAACACAACCCCCAATCAAAGTATTCTCCATGAATTTTCCTTACAATTCACTCCCCACTTTTCCCCGCTAAAAGGGCTAGAAAGGTCAAATTGCCCTTAAGGAAGAAAATATCTAAAACTCAATCAACATTTTATTCGGGTTGTCGCGCGGCGAAGAAACTGCTCGCCGCCGCGGCGAAATCGTCAGAAACCCTTCCCCGTGGCTTCAACCTCTCTTCGCCGCGGCAAGATTCCTCTTTCGCCCTGTACGCAAGACGAAATTCTTCTGTTTTCAACCAATTTTTCAGGGCAAACATTCAACACAACACTCAATCAAACAATCATAACAAAAACCAACTCGATTAAGGGCAAAAGAGGAAACGATAACAACGTACCTCAAGCGGGCGTTACACCCGCACCAAAAATCACATGTTAATTGAGGTGCTTGTATAGAATTTACCTGCATAGTTCCCAACTGTTTTTGGAGTGCGGTGAGTTGGGTTGAGATGGCGTGGAAAGCATCTACTTCATGAAGACCCGAAGATTTCCTCGTTGTTACTCTCTCATTCGGTCTTTGATAGTTGTTGCTTGCCAAAACCTCAAGCAACTCATATGCCTCCTCTGGTGTCTTATTCTGCAAAGCCCCTCCTGAAGCTGCATCAACCATGGTTTGCACGTTACCCATCAAACCATTATAGAATGTTTGGACTTGAAGCCAAACCGGCAAACCATGATGTGGGCACTTCCTCATTAATTCCTTGTATCTTTCCCACGCCTCGTACAACGACTCGGCATCATCTTGGAGAAATGATGTGATATCATTTCTCAATTTACCCGACATTTGGAGGAAAGAACTTGGTCAAGAATTTTTGTGCCAAATCATTCCATGTTGTTATCGTTCCCGGTGGTAATGCCATTAACCACCCTTTTGCTTTATCTCCCAATGAAAATGGGAATAAACGCAGCCTAATAGCATCATTCGACACTCCATTTGACTTGAAGGTGTCGTAAATTTCCAGGAAATTTGCAATGTGCTGATTTGGATCCTCCTTCAAATCACCGTTGAATCTAACCGAATGTTGGATCATCTGGATGATTGTTGGCTTGATCTCGAAGTTGTTTGCTTGTACTGTAGGTCTAGTAATACTTGACCCACTTCCATTCACTGTGGGAACTGAAAATTCCCTCAGTGTCCTATTTTCTTGTTCAGCCATTTCAACAACAACTTCTTCGATTATAGTAAGTGTATCTCTTTCTCTTCTCTCTCTGTTTAATCTTCTTACAGTCCTCTCAAGCTCAAGGTCAACAGGAACCACTGGTTGACATCTTGCTCTTCGCATAAACTGAACGAACACAATTCAAAGAAAAGTGAAATCACAACTCTACAAAAATTAAAACAAAAATTAAAACTTCAATCTAGTTAAACTCAAGGAAAAACTTAATGTTAACTTAAAAACAGTCCCCGGCAACGGCGCCAAAAACTTGATGCGTGTTTATTATAACATGCAAAACTAGCAAGTGCACTAATCGCTCAAGTAATAAAGTGATGGGTAGGATATCGTTCCCACGAGGACTGTAGCAAAGCACTAAGTTTCCTAACGTTATCAAGTTAAAGTAATCGAATTCTTTGGATTGGTGGGAGCAATTTTAATGAAAAAGAAAACAAAACTGTAAGTAAACAAAGAATTAAATCTTAACTAAGAAAGCAAAATGAAACACAGAATATCAATTCAAGTAAAACGGGTAGGGTTTTGACTTCGTTTGGACTTTTATGGGTTAAACCTAAGAGTTACACTATTTTCACATCCATGCAATGGTTGTAAAAGCGGATTCACTAATATGTTAACATACCCTCTCGGGCTATGTTTTCCTATTCATCCTTATTAACATTCCGCACCCAACAAATTGAAGGTTAATAATTCTAAATTCATTAAGCATAAGAATCCTAAATTGATTTCATTAATTCTTGAATCTACCTCTAGCATCCAATACTATAATGGTGATTACCCAAGAAGCCTAACATGAATTATTTCTCAATCTCATCATGTTCATCACATACAGCATTTAAATTCAGAGTAACACACAACCAAAGCTTATTCACATGGAAATAACACAATCAAATACTTAACCCATATAAAATCCAAACTACAATCAAAACCCTAACCCATAGAAGATTAGTTCATAGCTAAGTTAACACTACAAAAACAAAAAAATAGAAATAAACAAGTTAAACATAATGAAAATGAGATGAAAGATAAGAAATCTCCCCAAAAGATGAATCTTCTAGTAAAAATCTGAATCTTTCCTTCAACAATCCGAAAAACTACAAGCTTTTCTCTCAGAAAAGTATAAAAACGGCTAAACCTAAAAAGCTGAAGATCCCTCAACAAAAAATTAAGTTTTTCTTTTATACTCAGTCCAAAAACCCAGCCAAAAACACGCACAACACGAAACTGTGCGTTTACAAAACTGAATAAGTTGACTGTCCCCGCGGCGAAGAATGAAAAATTCCACATCGTCTCTGCCTTACTTCGCCGCGGCGAAGACAATTTCTTCGCCGGGGCGAAGCTCCTTCAAAAGTTCTGAAATTTACGAGGCAGCCTTTACTGCTTGCTTCTTCGTTCGATTCTTCGATTTTGGCTCTCTTCCTTGGAAACAAGCTTCATCGTGCGTTGTCCTGCTCTGGAACTCTCCTATCTTCTGAAATCCGCTCATTTCTGAGTCAACACTATCCGATTTTGTCTTTATTCGCTCAAAAACTCCATTTTAACCTGAAACACGAAAATTAGAGAATTAAGCACCAATTCAGGTAAAAATGCACTAGAAAGTACCTGAAATCCGACAAAAAGATCAAATAAAAACTGTATAATTTACGGATTATCACACTACATGCCATCGTCCTCAAGTGTGATTCTCAGTATCAGTAGAGTGGACACTACATGCCTCCACGTACACACAATATGTGTACTGCTCTACTCTGCCTATGACGTGGTTATCAACCTTCGCTTTGGCAAACAAGCAAAACCGTCATTTTAAGTCAACCTATCACCATTAAGGAAAACTCCAATGCATTTTAACCTCCCACTGGTAGAAGTGTACCCTTCGATTTGGCGAACAAGGTTTCAACGAACAGTGGTTTGATTAAAACCGTGGTGATGGAAGGCTTACGTGACTTAATATCCTTTAATTGAGGGTTTGTTATTTAATGTCTCACCAGATTATTATCTTTGTTAGAATGACATTGTTTGGCATGTTATTGAACCTTCAACCTTATCATGCATTCTAAACAAAATATTAAAACGTGCCGGTACATGGCCCAACTAAAACGATTTCCTCGAGCCTAGAGGAATCAGTGGGTCACCTAAGAGTCTTGTAATAAATATCTTGAGTCTTCAAGTATGGTTGCCTTGTCCTTTGCTCCGTGTTTAAGTACATTACAAAAGCATCATTCCAAATTTACAATAAGAATAATTATACAAAATTCTTTACATCAATAAATTTAGAAACCTCGATTTACATTCGAGGGGAATGAGATGAGAACAGAATATACATTGAGAAAAGGAGAAAGGTAAGACACGCAAGCCCTATTTAATAAATTACAACCATACATACCCAAAAAATTTTAAAACATTCACCATAGGTTTAAGGCTCATGTACTGGGCACCATGCAATATACAAACAAGTACTAGCATACATTTCAAAACAATCAAATTTTTGAAATTGGTGGGTTAATTATTAATTACCCCCTGACAATTTACAGATCTACAATTTGGTCTAAAACTTTTAAAACTTTACAATCTGGCCCCTGTGCACTCAGGAGTGCGCTCGATGTGGCAATGAGTTATATCATCGTAGCGTGCGGTGATTAACTTGATGTTCACCGTGGCGAATGAGTTATATCATCGTAGCGTGCGGTGATTAACTTGATGTTCACACCGTGGCGATGGGTTATATCGCCGCAGTGAGCATACACTGATCTATAGCTCCGGATCAGTTCAACCAGTCACCAAAAACACACCAAACGGATTTTGCAATCAATCATAAACACTGATTTCAACAAAAATCCATAACCCAATATACCAAACTTGCGGATCATCAACAAATTAAAATTAATCAATTAATTGATTTCTTAAAACATGCTTTTAAGGCAGATTTTACACTGATTCTTTAAAACAACATATCATCAATCAAATACATGTAATCAACAATCCACATAAAACTGTAAAATCTGGTCCCCTAGGCTCTGATACCATTGTTAGCAAACGATCCATTGACGCAGCAGAAAACAAAAAATATTTAACAACACGGATCTTTCCATAGAACCAAGATCAGGGCACAAATTTACAATTTATATCAAAACAAGAATCTGCAGAAAATTAGTTTAGAGTTTAAGAAATCATACGCACGTTTGGAGGCTCCTCCAACTTTGTCTCTGAACGTATTTTGCTACCGACCCAAGTGTAGATCGAACCAATGTAGTCCACACGAAGATAATAGTAAGGAACTAAATAGGGATTTGCTAGATACTCTTTAGCCTTAAGAACAAAGAAGAAAATGAAGTGTATTTGATTTAAAACCAAAACCCAAATCTGGCA
Organism: Pistacia integerrima; assembly: GCA_026225825.1. NCBI lineage: Eukaryota > Viridiplantae > Streptophyta > Magnoliopsida > Sapindales > Anacardiaceae > Pistacia > Pistacia integerrima. The sequence continues at coordinate 12,959,531 of CM047749.1, forward strand.
TGAGAAAGTTTTCAAGGGGTTGTAGCTTTTTCTTTTCAATGAAATGAAATAATGAAAAATCCTTATTTCTCTCAATTAAACCTTTTCTTTTATAGTGCAAGTTTAATTGCCCTATTCCTTTATGGAATAGGCTTGGGCTCCGACCCAAACACCCCTTGTTTCTAAACACTCCCATTTAGATATTTTAATTTTGTTTATCATTATCTCAATTAAAATCAATTAATATATATATTTAATATATATTGACATTTAACAATAATGATAATTTATTTAAATATATGCTAACATATATTTAAATGTAATCTCACTTATTTAATTTTTCTAATAAATTAAATAAAGGCTACGACCTCAGCAAATTTAATTGCACTGTAAAATAACCAATACCCTTTCATCTAAAAAGATGAAAAATGCCCTTCTTTCTTTCTGGCTATTAAATTATCTTCTATGTACATGACCCATAGGCTCCTCATATTACCGATAGTGTGTAATATCGCGATTAACGTCAATTAATCACCTCACTAAACACAGACCAAGATTGGCCCCTAGCACCATTTATTGAATTGCGCCGTGAGATAACTTCTCCCGTACTCGGGAGTAATGAATCCTCTGTCTATCCACCATAGTCTTGATACACTCCTTGATGTAGCCAATCACCACCGTATTGACAACTCTGAATAGAACTGCGTTAGGCTAGTGTCAAACTACACCAATCGGTGCACAAGGCGCTCTGATGATCTCAAGTCTTAAGGATTATATGCACTACCATTCATTAGAGGATTTGTTCCATAGACACTGGGGTTACCATCCATATGGAATCCTCTGGTGGGTCAGTTTAGTGAACTTGCCTACAATAAGCACCATGTGTTGTACCAGGTTGTCAACAAACAACCTTGACAAGTGAGATCAGTCATTGCCTTTCGACAGGGTCGTTCAACACTATGATAGCCTTACCGTATTATCTGTGCCCTTACTTCTGAGTAATACTAGGGCTACGAACGTTTCTAGAATGGCCACCATATGTGCTCATAGGGTTCTCACTATCAAGATTTGAAATACTTGATACCCTCGTCACGGTTCTACCATTCTAAGGACATATATCAATACATAAAATGATGATTTAAGCGATATAGTATAAAATGCCTTTTATTGATCAATGAACATTACTACATAGAGTCAATTCTGGAATAATTGATTGGCTCTAGGGCATCTACTCTAACACCCAAAACCTACGAAGACGCTATATTGGATCCAAATTCTGTTAAATGGCTTGAAGCCATGAAATTTGAGATGGACTCCATGTACTAGAACCAAGTATGGTCTCTGGTGGAACCACCTAAAGGGGTAAAACCCATAGTGTGTAAATGGGTCTTCAAGAAGAAGACTGACATGGATGGCAAGGTGCATACTTGCAAGGCACGATTGGTTGCCAAAGGTTTCAAACAAATTCATGGTATTGACTATGAAGAAATCTTTTCGCCGGTTGCCATGATTAAATCCATCCGGATTATGCTTGCGATTACTGCATATCATGACTATGAGATTTGGCAAATGGATGTCAAAGTAGCTTTCCTGAATAGAAGCCTTGAGGAGGATGTGTATGACACAACCTGATTGTTTCGTTCGTTCTTGATAGGCAAGCTAATAGGGTATACAAGTTGCTGAGATCTATTTATGGACTCAAGAAAGCTTCAAGGAGCTGGAACATTCGTTTCGATGAAGCCGTAAAAGAATTTAGATTTATCAAGAACGAAGATGAGCCTTGTGTTCACAAGAAAGTGAGTGGGAGTGCAGTGGCATTCCTAGGGTTGTATGTCGATAACATACTTCTGATCGGGAATGATATACCAAACTTGCAGTCAGTAAAGACTTGGTTATCCAAGTGCTTCTCCATGAAGGACTTAGGGGAAACAGCTTACATCCTTGGAATAAAGATCTACCGTGATAGATTGCGTAGGTTGCTTGGCCTAAGTCAGAGTGCATATATTGACAAAGTACTGAAAAGATTCAGTATGGAAGAATCCAAGAAAGGATTTCTTCTGATGTCACATGGTGTTTATCTCTCTAAGGAAATGTGTTCTAGAACACAAGATGAGAGAGATAGGATGAAGAGGAACCCATATGCATCAGCAATTGGATCCATCATGTATGCCATGCTATGTACTCGGATTGATGTCTCATGTGCTTTGAGCACTTGTAATAGATATCAATCGGATCGGAGTGGCGTCAACTGGATCGTTGTCAAGAATATTCTTAAGTACCTGAAGAGGACTAAGGATATGTTCTTGGTTTATAGAGGGGAAGATGAGCTCACTATAAGAGGATACAGTGATGCTAGTTTCCAAACGGACAAAGATGATTGTCGATCGCAATCAGGGTTTGTATTTTGTCTCAATGGGGGTGCAGTAAGGTGGAAGAGCTCCAAGCAAAGCACTGTAGTGGACTCTATAATGGAGGCTGAGTATATTGCATTATGAGATGCGGCCAAGGAGGCAGTCTGGATTAAGAAGTTCGTCACTGAACTTGGTATGGTTCCCATGATTGTTGATCCAATAGACATTTATTGTGACAATAATGGAGCAATCACTCAAGCTAGGGAACCACAGTCTCATTAGAAGTCTAGACACATACTCAGACGATTCCATCTCATCAGAGAAATAGTTCAAAGGAAAGATGTGCAAATCAGTAAAGTGCATACTGACAACAATCTCGCAGATCCACTAACAAAGCCTCTATCACAGCAGAAGCATGAAAGGCACTTGAGATCATTTGGTATTAAATACATGAATGATTAGCTGCAATGCAAGTGGGAGATTGTTAGAGTGGGTGCTCTAGAGTCAATCAATTATTGTAGAATTGACTCTTTGTAATAATGTTCATTAATCAATAAAAATGCATTTTATTCTATATCGCGTAAATCATCATTGTATGTATTGATATATGTCCTTAGAATGGTAGAACTGTGTCGAGGGTATCAAGTGTTTCAAATATTGATAGTGAGAACCCTGTGAGCACATATGCTGGCCATTCTAGAAACGTCCCAGTAGCCCTAGTATTATTTTTGAAGTAAGGGCGGCTGATAATATGTAAGGCTATCATAGTGTTGAACGACCCTGTCGAAAGGCAGTGACCGGTCTCACTTGTTTGGTGACAACTTGGTGCAACACATAGGTGCTTGCTATAGGCAAGTTCACTGGACTGACCCACCAGAGGATTCCATATGGATGGTAACCCTAGTGTCTATGGAACAAATCCTCTAACGAATGGTGGTGCATGTGATCCTTAGACTTGAGATCACCGAAGCACCTTGTGTATCGATTGGTGCAATTTGACACTAGCCCAACGCAGTTCTATTTAGAGTTGTCAATACAGTAGTGATTGGCTGCATCAAGGAGTGTATCAAGACTATGGTGGATCGACAGAAGATTCATCACTCCCGGGTATAGGAGAAGTTATCTCATGACGCAATTCAGTAAATGACAATGACAATAAAAACTATGGCCACAGTGGGATTGAGTTGTTACTGTATCCAGTTTATAATTCAGGTCATTGGTCTAGTAACTGAATACATAGTATCGAGAGTAACCGAGGTTGACACTATTTCTATGCCCAGGTCTCGTTGAGATAATAGATGATAAAAGGATTGGATTGTATGGTAACCATATCGTTGATAGGTAGATGCTTCGCTAAATCCGAACCTATCGGGTGGCCATGATGCCTTGCTAGGGGCTAATCTTGGTCTGTGTGTAGTGAGACGATTAATTGGTGTTAATCGCGATACTACACACTATCGGTATGATGAGGAGCCAACGGGTCACACACATAGAAGATAATTTAAGAGCCAGTTTATCATAAGGGTGTTTTCGTCTTTTTAGGCGAAATGGTATTTTGATAATTTCACAGTGCAATTAAATTTGTTGAGGTTGTAGCCTTTATTTAATTTGTTAATAAAATTAAATAAGTGAAATTATATTTAAATATGTGTTTGTATATATGTAAATGAATTATTGTTATTGTTAAATGTTAATATATGAAATATATATTAATTTAATTTAATTGAAATAACAATAATAACTATTAAAATATCTAAATGGGGCTGTTTGGACATAGGAGTTGTTTGGGTTGGTGCCCAAGCCCTTTCCATGATGGAATAGGGCATAGTGTACACTATATAAGTGCAACACTTTGTGAAATAATTAATTGAATTCATTTTCATTCACAAAGCAAAAACTCCAGCCCCTTTCTCTCCCACGCCAGATTGCTTTTTACTTGAAACAAAAATTGCTTGGTTTTGTTCTTGGTTCTTAAAGGCTAAAGAGGATCTAGCAAATCCCTCTTTAGTGCGTTGGGGTTATCTTCGTGTGGACTACTGCTGGTTTGATCCTACTCTTGGGTCGGTAGCGAAACTCGTTCAAAGACAAGTTGGAGGAGCGTCCAAACGTGCATATGATTTCTTAAACTCTAAACTGAATTTTCTTTAGATTCTAATATAATGTACAAACTATAAATTTGTGCCCTGATCTTGGTTCTAAGGAACGATCTATGATGTAAATAATTTTTGTTTTTCGCTGCCATGTATGATCGTATCCTAACACGTCATCCTAAGGAAGTACAACATGAAGTTGAATCCAGCCAAATGTTTGTTCGGGGTCTCATCAGGAAAATTCTTGGGATACATGGTAACTCAGCGTGGGATAGAAGCCAACCCTAACCGAATCTAGGCGATCCTCAACATACCATCACTAACTTGCATCAAAGATGTCCAGCACCTCGTGGGACGAGTAGCTGTCTTGAGCCGCTTCATCTCCAGATCCGCTGGCAAGTGCCACCATTTCGTCGTCACACTCAAGAAATCCAAGAAATTTGAGTAGACCCCCACCTATGAGGAGGCCCTACAATAGTTAAAGAGGTACGTAACCTCTCCTCCGCTCCTTTCCAAGCCCGTGGTTGGGGAAAAGCTTTACACCTACTTGGCGGTCTCAAAGACAGCCATCTCAGCAGTATTAGTCTGGGAAGACAATGCGAAGTAGCTACCGGTTTACTATGTAAGCAAATCACTCCTCGATGCTGAGACACGATACAGGCAGCTGGAGAAACTGGCACTCCCCTAGTCGATGCGTCCAAGAAGCTCATACCATACTTTCAATACCACTCCATAGTCTTCCTCACCTCCTTCCCACTCAAGAAGATACTTCATAAGCCAAAGTTATCAGGCTGATTCACACAATGGACAGTAGAGCTTAGAGAGTTTGATATATCTTTCCAACCATACACCGCCATCAAATCCCAAGCACTGGCAGACTTTATTGTTGATTTCACCCCGAACACCACCATCCAAGCGGAAAAGGAGTTATTGTGCATGAACAGCGGATCGCCTTCGAAGTGGACTCTCTCAGTAGATGGCTTAAGCAACGTGAATGGAAGTGGGCTCGGCATTGTACTTATTACACCAGAAAGGGATATCAACCAACGGGCCATACGATGTGGGTTCAAGTGCACAAACAACGAAGCCAAATATGGAGCTCTCATCGTTGGACTCTCTCTAGCCAAAGAGATCGGAGTAAGGAAGCTGGAGGTAAAATCCGACTCTCAACTCGTAGTCAACCAGCTACAAGGCACTTACCAAGCCCGAGACTCAAAGATGATAGCTTACTTGAACTTGCTCATAGAAATGCAGACCACCTTCAAAGAATTATCCATCACCCAAGTCCCAAGAGCAGAGAACACCCATGCTAATGCCCTTGCCAACCTCGACTCAACCCTTTAAGGCTTCTCTTAATCGTCCATTACACTACTGTTCTTCCAATGGCCAGCCATCTGGAAGGAACACCCAACAAACAAGTTGCCCAAAGAAGTAATGGACGTCGAACCGGTCGACTCCTGGATGACCCCAATACTCAAATACTTGGAACATAATGAGCTCCCAACCGACAAGAGTGAAGCATATCGACTAAGAGTGAAAGCCGCAAGATTCACCATATACAAGGGCTAACTCCTTAGGAAGTCACTCTCTAGCCCCTACCTTAAAGGCATAAACCCAGAAGAAGCCAAGCAAGTTCTCGCGGAACTCCATGAAGAAGAATGTGGAAACCATGCAAGAGGATGCAACCTTGCCCACCGGGTGATCACCGCTGGCTACTATTGGCCAACCATACACACTGACTTAACAGCCTATGTGAAGATATGTGACAACTGTCACAGGTTCACCCATGTCTCACACCTCCCACTTAAGTGACTCAACTCCACTCTCACACCTTGGCCATTCATGAAGTGGGGGATGGATATAGTCAGAAAACTCCTGATCGCACCCGGGCAGCGGGTTTTCATGTTGGCTGTCACTGACTACTTTACTAAGTGGATCGAAGCCGAAGCACTCACCCACGTCAGAGACTGAGAGGTAAAAGCCTTCATCTGGAAACACGTCATCTGTAGATTTGGAATACCGAAGGAAATAGTCACCGACAATGGATCCTAATTCATCAGTTCAGGCTTCAGAGACTTTTGCTACATATAGGGGATCAAGCTCAGCTTCTCTGCCTCCTGCAACCCCCAATCAAACGGCCAGGCTGAGTCATCAAATAAAACAAGCATGCAGACTTTAAAGAAGTGCTTCTAGAAAGCCAAGGATGCATGGGTAGACAAATTACCCAAGGTCCTCTAGTCCTACCGGACAACAGCCTACTCGTCCACGGGCGAAACCTCTTTCTCCCTTATATATGGATATGAAGTAGTCATCATAGCCGAAGTATCGGTCCCCTCAACCAGACTCCAATGGTCAAACAAAGAAGCAAACAACTAGAACTTTTGTCACAACTTGGACACAGTCAACGAACTACACAAGCGAGCGAACATCCGTAATGTAATCTACCAGTAGGAGGCCGCTCGACACTACAACCATAATGTCCAAGTCAGAACTTTCAAACTAGGAGACTAGGTCCTCCATAAAGTCTTTCAAAACACTAAGGACATCAACTCTGGCTAGCTCGGCCCTACCTGGGAGGGTCCCTACAAGATCGCTAAGGAAGTCAGGAAGGGCGCCTACAAACTCCAAACCCCCGAGGGCAAAGACATCAGTAACAGTTGGAATGCAATCCAACTCAAACATTACTATTTTTAGTTAGACTTTCTCCTTGACATTTCTGTTTTCTTGTTTTTGTTTTAAAAAAAGAATGAATGGGCCTATCCACCTCTTTCACCATCAGTCGGCCTCATGGCCTGAATTCAATAAAAGAACTATTTAGTGATAGAGCAACATACACCTTCAATCGGCTCAGACCGATTCATCGGCATATACCTTCAATCGGCTCAGACCGATTCATCGGCATATACCTTCAATCGGCTCAGACCGATTCATCAACTTACACCTTTAATCAACTTAGACCGATTCATCAGCATACACTTTCAATCGACCCAGACCGATTCATCGACTTACACCTTCAATCGACTTAGACCGATTCATCAGCTTACACCTTCAATCGGCTCAGACCGATTCATCAGCTTACACCTTCAATTGGCTCAGACCGATTCATAAACTTACATATTCAATTGGTTCAGACCGATTCATCGACTTATACCTTCAATCAGCTTAGACCGATTCATCGACTTACACCACCGAATGGCTCAGACCGACCTAGCAACTTAATGGCTTACATATCCGGTCGATTGTACCGACATGCTGCCACGACACTGATGACTTAACCACTTGGCCTCCTCCACATCACAGTACAAGTAGTCGGTTCAACCTCTATACATCTACAAGCAATCAACTCATCCATCCACGAGGAAAGCAGCAAAATGGAAACACAAGCAGAAACACAAAGCCCCTAACGGCTAAATATAAGATAAATAAAAAAGCCTCAGGCAGCTAAGTATCGGGTACAAGAAAGGCACACATGCCATGAAAGGGCATCGTAGGCCCCCAAAATACATGAGAACAGGAAAAATAAACCTTAGGGGCATCATGGCCCACATCGTCAATGTAAGTCGTCTCACCCGTCTCTGACTTAGTCACCCTATCACTAATCCTAGCGGTCGCCCCTACAACTTGGTGGCCAGCATCCTCCGTAACCGATAGCCCTAGTTGGCTAGCAAGGTCGAATATCTGATCATCTACCCGCTCCTCTGCATAATCCGCACGACCAGTAGGCTCCTCCTATTCCATCTCCTGCAAGAGTTGGATGTCCTCATCTGGGTTCTAGTGGGAGGTGTTCCCAACCTTTTACTCTAGCATCAGCTCTCCCCCAGCCCCGATGATGGCATCATCAGTGATACTGAGGCACTACTCCCTCAGGGACTCGACCTCCACGTTCTTCTCCACCAGCTCCCTCTTCAATCGTTCAAGCTCGGCCTTGACCTCCCTCAGTCACTGCTGGCTCTCTCACTAGGTTTTCTGGGTCGTCGCCTCTCTATGTCGTAGATTGGCATTGGATTTGGATACATCCTGTACCTCTTCTCCTACGACATGATGGATTTCCTGAGGTGTAGCAGCTCGTGAAAGCCTGCATGACAAAACGACTCGATTAGTATACAATCATTATAAACACAATAAGGAAAAAATCTAGCTCATACCTGGAAAGTGTGGGAAACCCCCTAGTCAGTAGTCGCGAGATTATTTGGTTCAGACGGCACTCTCATCCGCATTGGGAGCGAAGCAGGTAATGGAACTTGCTCATGGAAACCACGTCCGAATAGGTCAACGCGAAAGCCAGGATACTAAAAGTAAGCATATCAGTCTCCTCATCCAAGACCACGGTCTTGGATGACCCAGCCCTGGCCGCAAGTGTCCGGCCTGGTGGAGTCACAACCACATCCTCCACCTTTCTCTCCTCTTTGGCCGAAGAGTCCCTCTTTCGCTTCTCGCGATGTCTCGCTATAGATTCACTCACGCTTGGGACGATCAACTTCTTCATAAGCTTCTCTACAATCGTAAATTCCTCAACAGCTGGGCTTCTACGACTTATCCGGGACAAAATATGATTGCAGTAGCAGATGAACAGCATACTCCAAGTTTGCTTCAGCGAAGGGAAGGGGATACCTCGATGAATCGCACCCACTCCGGCCCAAAGGTGACTCATCTTTAGGCTCACCTCCTCCAACATGACCCGTCAACCCCTTAACGCTTTGGGAATAGCAAGAATCTTTTGGGTCTACACGTCCAAGCCATCCCCACTCTGTCCAGTATGGTTGAATTCAAGATTTGCAGAGAGGAAACACAATAAGATTTTAGTAATCAAAACATGGGTAAAGACAAAGTTTCTCACCAATCGCTCGCCAAGTGTATGGAATCTCACCCTGGCCTCTTTCCCCAAATACCGCTTCACCCCTCATGAAGAAGAAACACTCCTTCCAATTTTTATCACTCAATCGGAGGTCGGTCACGAGGTGAGCCTAATCATGCCTAAGGTTGATCAAGTATCGGCCTTTATCCTTGTCATTTTCCTTTAGGAAATACGAGTATAACAGCTCTTGCAGCCCAAATGTAAAACCCCTCCCTAACCGGGTATTTCCTAAGTATCCCTTGGCCATTGAGAACCTAGAAAACGCACGCCTAGGAAAGAAGTTTATTTTAAAATCCTATTTAAAGAATAAACCCGTAGTTTAAAAATATATATAATTTTTAATTTAATTTCTAAACTATAATAAGTTCATTGTACAAGTCAAAAAAATATAGTTTCCTTTCTTGGAGTAAATTATGAAATCCATAGTAGTACTTACTAGAACGTACACACTTTTACAAAATTTACTAGCAATTTGATTTCCTTTATTAACACAAACATATATACTCCATTATAACATGGACATATTTACTGCATTATGAGATATAAACATAATTACTACACTAAATACTAGCAAAACCATGCAATAGTCAGCGTCCCTCAGAGTCCTCTCCCAGCTTCATGCATTAATCCTTACCTGCAAAACATTTTAAAGCATTTCGTGGGGTGAGCGCTAATCGCTCAGTAAGGGAAAATGGCCATTTATAAACTATTAAGGTTCATTATACAAGTATATTATCTAGGACCTTACCTACCTACAAAACATGACCTTCATTCTTTGACAAAACAAGTTCATAAATCATATCATACACTTTGGACTTTTCTCATAAACATAAGTCATAACATAACCATACATAATGTAACATAGAACATATATGACTTATGAAATATTCATATACATGGCATGCTTATTTCTTTTGTCTTTATACTTGATGTTTTAATTAATCTTTGTTATCCGATCAGATTCATCTGAACCATTACCTTGTTCTTGGTCGTCACCTCAAAGGACTCATGGTTTCCATAAGAATTCCATTCCTCTGATCTTGATTTATACCTCAAGAGACTCATGGAATTCATTCTTTAACATTTCATAAATTTTTTCATAAGTCAACTAAATAAGCTATATGCATTACCATTATGAATGCAAACATATGGAATAACATCTCCCATGCTCAATCATACTATTCATTCATTTAACATGTACCTTTGGCCAATTGCACAACTCATCAATCAATTTAGCAAAACTCTATGACATGAATATTCTCCTACTAAATTCCTTAACTTAATTCATTCAATTTCTCATACAATACAAGGAATTTCAATAGTAAGATTATTCAGGGGTTTATTAGAATTAAAAACAAATGGGAATTTCCATTAAGAAGGTGGATGCCATATAGTTCGTCCCTTTTCAAGAAATTTTTCCCTTATCTTCCAATTTGAATTGATTTTTCGCTAAAACATAAAAGTTTTAGGTATATTTCTCAAATTTTTAATACTTCAAGAATCAACTCAATCGGACTTCTATAACTTCAGTTATGACTGATTCAGTGAAGCATGTACAGTATAAGTCTTAAAAAGCCAAATCCGAATTCTATTCATTTTAACCATGTCACCTTCATTTGCACATTCATATCATTTGCCATATCATTCTAAGTATAAAAGGCCATAAAACCTCCTTTTTTACAGAACCAAAAAGTGCCAAAACATCGTCCAACTACAAATCTCTTAATTGGCATAATCATCCTCCATATGCAAACGTACACCAATCAACACACCCATTTAAACAATCCATAACCAAAACATAGCATCACACTCATATTAACATAAATAAATGTAAGTTCCATAAACCCTAGGTGTTATCAATTGTAGTCATAAGGGAGATTTTTTCCTTACCTTAGTATTCAAAGCACAAAGACACTCCTCCTTAGCTCCAAAGGTTCACCCTTTCTACCTTATACACATTACCACTTATGAATTTCTCTTTTAACTAAAAGATCAGAACAACTAGGGTTTTGAAACTCACCTTAAACCCTGAAATTGAAGTTCTTTAAGTGTGGATGGTGATCTCCTTTGAAAACCAACTTGAAATCCTATGAAAATTTTAGAATAAAATGCTTGGATTAATGGCTTTTATGGTGGATTTGAGAGATGAAGAAGAAGATGATGCATTTGGGGTGTACAAGGCCGACTCCTCTCTCTTAAAACCTTGTAAATATTTATTCCATTGGTACTCTATTATGATTGGTCAATAAAAGTTAGATATAAGGGTTATTGGTCTTAAATTTTTCATATAAGTGTGTTTTGGTCATTTCTACCACAACATAATGATTAGCACTCATTTAATGCCTCTTGACTTCTTTAAAACACTTAACAATTAAGCAATCCCATTAGGTAAATGACTAGTTTACCCTTGGTGCACTTTTATGGATACTTAAATCATATGGATTTTTATAAAAAGACCATTATACCCTTGGTTACCGTTTACGCCATTTAACCATATCAATCAACTTTATGACCGTTCTACCCTCATTTTCTTCAAGGACATCACCCCTTACACTTTATAATGGCCACATCTCAAAATACATGTAAATTGACCATTTTACCCTTCCATTCAACAAAAAAAGAAAATTACTTGAAAAGGTAAATTTCATACCTTAGGGCATTAGAATAATAACGCGGGGTTTACACCAAACAATTACCTGATTTCGCACACAGAGGTCCTCTAGAGCCATCAACAACCTCCACCCATTCGGTATAATCTAGGTCGGCACAATCATGAAATGGTTCAAGACCTCCCAGACAAGACGAGGGATGGGAAGCCTTAGCCCATCGTGGAACCATTTCTAATAGGCACTCACCCAACCTTTTGCCTCCCAGTCGACCCACTCATACGACCTTGGCACCCTGATTTCGACAGACTCCGGGATGTGATACATTGTCCTGATCTGCCATACATCACTCTTCTTCAATAAGGGCGGATAATCTCTACTCAATATCGCGCTACTAGGCCGACTCGGCTCGTCCTCGAAGCCACTGCTAGTGGAGGGTGAAATCTTGGAATTATCAACTTCATCGGAGTCTTCCCCACTCCTCATTTGCCTATCCGACTCACCATCACTCGGGGTGGCGCCATTTAGCCTAGGGGCAACCACGTTCACCCTCTTCGGTATACCAACCAGAACGCCCCCACCTTCGGGCATCATCACCATTGTTAATGTTAGAGTAGATGCCCTAGAGCCAATCAATTATTGTAGAATTGACTCTTTGTAATAATGTTCATTAATCAATAAAAGGCTTTTTATTCTATATCGCGTAAACCATTATTATTGCAATATGTATTGATATATGTCCTTAGAATGGTAGAGCCGTGACGAGGGTATCAAGTGTTTCAAATCTTGATAGTGAGAACCCTATGAGCACATATGGTGGCCATTCTAGAAACGTCCGTAGCCCCAGTATTATTCTGAACTAAGGGCACAGATAATACGGTAAGGCTATCATAGTGTTGAACGACCCTGTCGAAAGGCAGTGGCTGATCTCACTTGTCAAGGTTGTTTGGTGACAACCTGGTGCAACACATGGGTGTTTGTTGTAGGCGATTACACCACAACAAGTTCACTGGATCGACCCTCCCACCGAGGATTCCATATGGATGGTAACCCCGTGTCTATGGAACAAATCCTCTAACGAATGGTGGTGCATGTGATCCTTAGACTTGAGATCACCGGAGTGCCTTGTGCACCGATTGGTGTAGTTTGACACTAGCCTAACGCAGTTCTTTTCAGAGCTGTCAATACGGTGGTGATTGGCTGCATCAAGAAGTGTATCAAGACTATGGTGGATTGACAGAGGATTTATCACTCCCGGGTACGGGAGAAAGTTATCTCACGGCGCAATTCAGTATATGGCAATGACACTAAAACTGTGGCCACAGTGGGATTGAGTTGTTGCTCTATCCAGTTTATAATACGGTCATTGGTCCAGCGAATAAATAATATCGAGTAACCAGAAGGTTGACACTACTTCTATGCCTTCGTCTCGTCGAGATAACGTATGATGAAAGGATCAAATTGCACGGTAACCATATCGTTGACTGGTAGCTACTTTGCTGAATCCGAATCTATCGGGTGGCCATGATGCCTTGCTAGGGGCCAATCTTGTGCGTGTATTAGTGAGACGATTAATTGGTGTTAATCGCAATATCGTACACGCCGATATGATGAGGAGCCCAAGGGTCACACACATAGAAGACAATTTAAGATGCAAGAAGAAAGAAGAAGGGCGTTTTCGTCTTTTTAAAGCGAAAGGGTATTTTGGTAATTTCACGGTGCGATTAAATTTGCCCGAGGTCGTAGCCTTTATTTAATTTGTTAGAAAAAATTAAATAAGTGAAATTACGTTTAAATGTGTGTTCGCACATATTTAAATATATTATCATTATTGTTAAATGTTAATATATATTTAAATATATATATTAACTGATTTTAATTGAGATAATGATGGAAATTAAAATAAATCAGATTGGGAGTGTTTGGCAACATGGGGCGTTTGGGTTGGAGCCCAAGCCTATTCCGTATGGGATTAGGGCAAATTGTTTTTAAGTATAAAAAGAAAAGTGTGTGATTTTTAATCAAGTGGATTTTTCTTTGAAAACCAATACACACAGCAGCCCCAATTTTTGCCTCTCCCACGGCAGTAACACCATTGCCTAAAATCAATTTCATTGATTCTTCTTTTCTTCTTAATCTTGAAGCCAAAGAGGATCTAGCAAATCCCTCTTTGGTTCTTTTTAAGATTGTCTTCGTGTGGACTACGCAGGTTCGATCCTACACTTGGATCGGTAGCAAAACGTTCGACGACAAATTTGGAGGAGCCTTCAACGTGCGTTTGTTTCTCTTAACTCATGTTGTAAATTTATGCAGATTTTATTTAATATAAATTGTTAAAATCATACCCTTGATCTTGGCTCATGTAAACGATCCTGATATATTAATTTTTCGTTTCCGCTGCGTATTCGGGACCGTTTACTAACAGTTAAGGCATTCTCATACTCATTCCCAACTTCTATCTCTGCCCCACTCAAGTCGCTCGACTTTGACCGCGAATTGAACACTTTGTCCACTTAACCCGGGCGACCGACTGACTTTCAATTCAAAGTTGAACCCTATTTCGAAAGCCCTACTCGCCTAGAGCTACCAACCGATTGGTTCTCAAAACAGTCTAACTCTCCAACCTATATGTGACCTTCAGCTCGGTCTAGGCGACCGACTACCTGCTTGCTTAGAACCACTTATGCAGGTCTTTCACCACTCGGTCTGGAAGACCGTGCGACCCAAGTAAATAGCCCCTACCAGAAACCACGCTTCTTCACTCGAAGCACCACACTCGACTCGATCAAGTAGATCGAGACGAGCTGAATGAGAAACTAACGTAAACAGATTTCATCTTCTACCTCTCCCAAACCCAGAATCTTTGAACCCAGACGAAAATTTTTGTGTTTTCTTAGTTCACCCCAAACTTCAAAACAAACAACCTAAGTCGCCACTAAATCTACCCCACCCAAAAATGAAGAAACACGGCACCTCCTAGTTTTTTCAAACCCTTTCAAAAAGCTAAAGCAAACTTACCAAACCCCACTCAAATCTCTCCAAAAATGCTACACAAACAAAAAGGAGAAGAAACAGAAACAGAAAGCAGTGCAAAAAACCAATGTTTACCGTGAAAATGGCCAGAATCCACGAAAGAACATCCACCGCCGCTGAAAAAACTTGAAAACAGGAAGAAAATGCAAAGAAAGAGAAACGAGAGATGAAATGAAGACGCACAATCGCCTCCTCTATTTTATGGACAAAGGTTGGCAAAAGAGACACGTGGCAACCTTGCATTGGTTATGGAACAGAGCGACTCTTAGTTTTTCCACCCAAACCAGGAGCGATCTCCACCACACACATGTAGCGGATTCGCGCGCACTCGGAAGACATAACCCCATGCACACGCCTAGCTCAGTCGCTCAGCTAACCTGACCAAGTAGGCATGTCTAGCATACAAATTGTCCATTTCCTACGGCCAAGCAAACACATTCTAACACTTCACACCCATTTAGTACGCCCTCCCAACCAAACGGAAGGATCAGAAGTATTACCCTGACCCTTAGGCCCCGTGACAAACCCGGCCAAAAAGTTATAGAGCACCCAGTTACTCGGTCATCCCGACCGAACGAGCCAATCATGAGTGGGAAGTGCACATACACCTTTTCATTCGGATTTGACCAATCAGCCTAAGGTTCCACCACTGGAATGACCCTAACGCATTCCACTCGGCTCGTTACACCGACTAAGGACACCTTCTTGGGACATCTCGCACACCCACTCACTCGGCTCGATACACTAAGTGAGGACACCTTCATAGGACGTTTCACGTATTTTCCCACCTGATGCGACATACCAGGTGAGGATACCTCAAGCAAATTCTTTCATGCTTCCTCTCGATCCGATGCTCCAGGCGAGTCTATCAAGGTCAACTCCACTCCCTCACTCAATTAGATACACCAAGTAAAAGCATGATGATGTTTTGCCTCCACCTACTCGGCTTGGTGTACCGAATGTATCACCTACAACAAAAGCTATACTATTCATTCTCACAAACAAAGAAGCAACACGTTCATATGTTCGACCAGTCGGTCGTGAAGGTCGACTAAGTACACCCCCATGCAACGTCTACTCTCTAAGCTAAACACTCCTTAACTTAGAAAGTGGGGGGCAAACTGTTAGGGTCAAAAAATATCCTCAGACCGAATAGGCCCAAAGACGAAGACACCTTTAACAAAGCTCGAAGCTAGGGCCCAATTCTGATTGGGCCTATAATAGAGTTTGCATATAAGGTCCGTTTGGTACACCTACCCAGTTGCTCACCATTCGGACCCAATCAGTAGTGGCCTTATTTTTTTAGGCCTCACCGCCAGGTTATCTAGGCCCTCTGATCCTAGGCCACCTTCTGGACTTAGGATCTACTTAGAGCCCAAAGTCGCCTACTTACCCCGATACTATCCGAACTCTATCGAAGAGGTCCATCATTACCCTAAATCGTCTAAGATATGTGTCTTAGACCCGCCGGGACTCCCTTTCCTGCTAAGGTAAGGAAGCCAAAGGTTCTCCTTTTTACAAAACCTCAACTCCAAGGACTCTCAGTCCCACCAGGATTCGAAGATCCTATAGTCGCTATTTAAACAAAGGCCAACCCTCTCATAAAGGAGACATATATTACACTTTCAGACCTCCTGCAGTTCCCACTCTTGAGAACTTCGCATCACATCCGTAGTTATAGTCTCCGACTACACTCCTGGTAACCTTCTCTTTCCCTAACCCTCACTAAATTAGCCTCACTCAACTTTACCGACTTGAGCGTCAGAATGCCTATGGTAAACACCACCTTGGTGTTTTCCATTCGCTTCATGCTTGTTTTCTTGCGTGTGTAGGTACAGCGGATTGCTAATGGCCTCAACCTGACGGGATTAATCCCTATTTTCATAAAGGTAGATTTTTTGCATCTACATCAACCACATAAAATAATTCGCATCTTTAACCAAAAAGTCATTTTAAGGTGTATTATTTCAATAAAGGAAATTTTTTGTACTTCTGTGAATTTCCATATATATCATGAATTTACGAGAAAATGTAAATTTTGTTATTTGTACACATGAGATATAAGGATGGCAAAAAAACCTGACCTGACTTGAGCCTAAGACCCTAAGCCTCAAAAATTCAAAAAGCCCAGCTCGAGCTCAGGTTGCGTTCATAATATTTAAACCTACTCCTAACTGACGATAGCCTAGTCGAAGCCTGGAGGTTTTGCCATCATACACTGAAATGGCATATTTAGGCCGAGTTTAAGAGTCAGAACTGGACTGTACTAATTTCTTGGGACATAACTGGATTGGATAAGACTGCCTAAAATAGTAAAAGGATGTTTGTGCCGATATGTTTGTACTAGAGGGACTTCTATTTTAGACATAAAATATAGGATGCGTTTGGTCCAAGGAATGTTAGATTACTGGGAATGTTGGATTACTGGAATCTTATATTACCTTGAAGATTACTGAGAATATTTAGGAAAATGTGTTTGGTTAGTTGGAATAAATTGGTGGGTATGTTATATTAATATGTTTGGGTAGGAGGAATAAATTGGTGGATATGTTATTTAAATTAATAAATTGCCCTCTTTTTAAATATTAATATAATATTAATTTTTGAATAATTTAATTTAACCCTTAATATTTTAGATTTAGCTAAAACACCCTCGCTTATATAAAACTTTAATTTATAATAAAATCACCCCCACCACCATGCTGCCACCACAAACCACTGTTGGAAGTCGCCTAGAGTCTCTGTGAGTAGCTCACCATGACCGGGAGGCTCCAATATGTCATTTCTGGCCATATTGATGGTTGAAAACACCCCAATCGAAGTAGAATGGCCATGGATCTGGCCGAAAATGGCCATAATAGATTTGGCCAGATCTAGTCTAATGTGGCCGTTTTCGGCCATCAATATGGCCAGAAACTGCCATATCGGAGCCTCCCAGTGACTCTCGATCATTTAAAGTGGCTCCGGCGACTTTCCAACAGCGGTCGGCGTGGTTGGCCCACTGTCGGCGATGGTGGCTAGGTGATGGTAGTGGTCTGTAATTTGTTTTAAATATAAGGGCATTATTGTCCAAAAACTTAATTAAACAAGAGTAAAATTGTAATGGTGGATTAATGTAAATTGATCTTAAAACAAGGGCATTATTGTCCAAAATTTTTATTAATAAAGAATAGAATTGTAACAAAAATAAGATTACCAAGGTAATCTTACAATACCTAAGAAAATGGAGGTAATCAGATTACCTCTAATATTACCAACAGTAACTACTATTGGTATTGGAAGGTTACCGGAATCTTATATTACTTGACAACCAAACGTGGTAATCAAAGTAATATAAGATGACATAATCCCAATAATCTGATATACCCGCCAACCAAACGCCCCCATAGGGTTTTCTTTGTAATTATCTCACTAATTGCTTTTCAGGTGGTTCTTCTTCTTCTTTATGTTTTTAAAAAGCATAATACTATATATATAATATTTTTCATACAACATGATGTAACAAAAAAATATTGGGTTAAATAATTTAAAACAATCAATTATTTTTTGTCATATCATATTGTATGAGAAATGTTATATGTGTAGTATTACTCTTAAAAAAAAAATCAAATATTAAATGGTAAATATGCTTGGCTGGTTGGTGAAGAAGCTTAAAGAAAATATGCTTTTGTTCACGGCTTCAAGGTACGACACCGTTTTGATGCCTTTTGGCTTTTGGTTTTCTTTACTATTATTCAACTTTTCTTCCCCCTTTCAACTTTCTCCGATTGATTCTTTTCTTTACCTGTACACTTTTTCTTGTTGAAAAGAAACTATAAGAAAATAAACTTGAAAAAAGAAAGTGCTTTTATTTAAGCACTTGGTGGGATTGTTATTGGAGGCTTGAAGTTATTGGAGTTCTGGTTGGTCTTCTTGCTTTGGAGTTCCTCTGCAACAATGAAAATCGTCGCTTCTGTAAGCTCTAAATTTATTTATGAGTTTTAGTAGAACATATAGGTTTAAGACTAAAGGGGAAATGAGGATTTTTCATATTGGTAGGAAATATTTTTGCTTCTCTGGGAAGAACATTTTTTTTTTTTTTTTTTTGCTTCTGTTTAGTTTCTGGGAAGGGCTGTTTACTTCTGTTGAGTTGCTGGGAAATGATTTTTTGCCTATGTTTGGTTGGTGGGAAGTCTGTTTGCTTATCTGGGAAGTGCTTTTTTTTTATCTTCTGCAACAATTCTCACTTCCGTAATTCTCAATTTTTGTTTTTTGTTTTTTTTTTTTTTTTTTTTTGGAGTTTTAGTGAAGCATATTGATTCAATACTAAAAGGGAAATTCGGATTTTTTGTTATTGTTTTTGCTTCTCTGTTTTGGTTGGTGGGAAAATATTTTCCTTCTCAGGGAAGTGCTTTTATTTTTTTGGCTTGTGTTTGGTTTCTGGGAAGTGCTTTTTACTTCTGTTGACTTGCTGGGAAATGATTTTTTGCCTATGGTTGGTGGGAAGTTATTTTCCTTCTCTGGAATTCCTGTTTTTTCTCTTTGGTTTGGTCAATGACGAGATGGGAAGTGCTTTTAACTTCTATTGCTTTGCTGGAAATGTTTTTTGCCCATGTTTGGTTGCTGGGTAGTGTATTTTTCTTCTGTTTGGTAATTGGGAAAGTCCTTTTTACTTTGTTGGATCGCTGGGAAATTCATATTGCCTATGCTGGGTTGCTGCATTTTTGGTTAAGCTGGGAAGTGCTTTTTCGTTCTGTTTGTTAGGTGAGAACTAGAAAGTGATTTCGTTTGTTTTTAAAATAGAGTGTTTCCTTATGTTTGTTAGTTTTAATTGCTGGGAATTTTCTTTTCAGCTGGGAAGTGCTTTCTCTTTCTCTTTGGTTGTTTAGGACAGTTTAGGAAAGTGCTTTTCCCTTCAGTTTGTTTGGTGAGAACTCAAAAGTGCTTTTGATTGTTTGCTAACCAAATAGAGTTAGTTCAGGTTTTTCTTCTTCCTTCTCTTTTGCTTTTCGCCTTTTACGTTTTTAATAAAATTTCTCTGCTTTTGAAGAATCTTTATCAGGAACCCCTGTTTGGTTGCACGGAGAAAACAAGGAAAACTAAAGATTTTCAAAATATTAAATGTTTAATTCTTGTTTTACGTTCTTAACAGTTTTTGTTTTACTAGCATAAGTATTTAAATTAACATTTTTATTTTCGTCAGATTTTTAACTTTTGACCGTATCCAAAATTGACTTTACTGTAAGCGTTTGTTAAAAGAAAATGTGCATATTAAGTTTGTTTGTTTCAAAATCTGTTTCTAGTTTCTAGATGGTTGCTTAATTTCACTTAAGTCATTTTAAACATGAATAAGACTTTTGATTGTTTCCATTGACTATAGACTTGTGCTTTTGGTGCCCGGACTACTCATGCAGAACTTAAATTTTTTTTTTTTTTTTTGAATAATCAGTGCTTTTTTTTATTTAGAATAAATGTTGTGTTGATGGACATATTGATGTGTGACGGCTTCCTGATTAGGCTCATAGAACAAGCTTTTATAAACTATGTACAAAGAGTACCGTTATGTTTATGATGTATTTTTCACTATCCGATTGAATCATTAGACCACTATGCAACTAAAATGTAATTACAAATGTCAGGCTTCTGCACTGTCGGATCCTGTAAGTAGATCGTGCCTCTTCACTCTTTTTATTGCAGTTTCTTTGATCTGTGGTGCATACTTCATTGGCAATGCTGCAAAGGATCACAAGGAAGTAAGTATTTCTATTTAAATGAATTCTTGTTGTTGAGTATGTTGTAGAACGGAATGACATAGAGTTGGTTTTTATCGTTGACAAGTGGTGAAATTTTTATAGATCAACGTAAATTTATTCAAAATGCTCTGAAAAATATACCCAATGCAAACTTGACCAGACAATTTGTGGATATGACTGATATTGTTTTAGACACTAGACTCGGCCCAACCTGTTTTAGAGGAGTAAATATTGGTCTTGAGCTTTGAGATATTTCCTTACATTTGTTTTGTTTTCGATTTTATGTGCAGAGGATAATGAGATGGGGAGTGATTAATAGTATGTGGAAAGCAAACTCTAATGCTTGCAAGGTTTGTCCATTAGAACGTAAAAAAAGATTTCATTCTGTTAGTGGCGCATAAAGTTACCTGAAATATTTTCTGATTTTTTCGTCCTTTCTTCCTTCGGATTTCTGTTACCCAGAATCAGTGCAGGCCTCCTGGAACTGAGGCATTACCTCAAGGAATCGTTGCCAAAACGTCAAACTTGGAGATGCGGCCTTTATGGAGCTCCACTATGAAACTTGTATGTGAAGCCATTTTTGGCTTTTAAAAGTTCTCAATTTAACTTGTATGTAACACCTAGATAGCGTAGTTGACGCATATACACTTTCTGGCTGCATTATTGATCATCTTTTCTTGTCTTCTAAATTTTGTGCCAGAACAATCCAAAGTGTTCCATGAACTTGTTGGCCATTGCGGTTGGAATTAAGCAAAAATATGTAGTTGACAAAATTATCCGAAAGGTTTTGGTGACTACTCTCGCACCTTTTTTGCTTTCAGAATGATCTCATCAGGTCTATTCTTAATACCCTGTTTCTTTGTTGCAGTTTCCTTCAAAAGATTTCGTTGTTATGCTTTTCCATTATGATGGTGTTGTGGATGAGTGGAAAGATTTAGCATGGGCCGAGCGTGCCATACATGTATCTGTGGTGAATCAAACAAAATGGTAACAATAGTTTATTCACCTGGATTTTGTGTGGTCATGCTTATGCATGTTTACTTAATTTCTGAACTAGATGGTGCTTTATGACCTGATAGGTGGTTTGCAAAACGTTTCTTGCATCCAGACATTGTTGCCGAGTACAATTATATATTCCTCTGGGATGAGGACATTGGCATTGAGAATTTTAATCCAAGACGGTAAGCAGGATCTGACCTAACCTTTTGGATTGACTTAGGCATTCTTGAAGTGATCACAAGAAATAATTAACTGTGAGTTTCATAAAATATAGGCTATATAGCATATGAACGTTTTTAATTACCATTTAAATTTTATTTATACAAATTCTAATTCTTTTTTTCTTTTTCAAAATTATAAATTGGTACATTTGATTAATTACTTATACATGAGTAAACAACAATACCTCTAAAGACTATGAAACCTGTAGTTCCTTCATTGCTGAACTTATTTTTCCCTCTATATGGTTCCCCTTTTTAAATAACTTTTATGTTACCATTTTGCTATTTTAATGAATTGGGAGCCTATTTGGCCATTTTGAACCTATTTTTGTGATTATATATTGTTACTGAACCCTTTGTAGATATTTATCCATTGTTAAAGAAGAGGGACTCGAAATATCTCAGCCAGCCCTCGATCCTGTTAAGTCAGAGGTACATCATCCAATCACTGCACGTAGAAGAAATTCAAAAGCTCACAGGTTTGTGTCAAGTTAGTTAATTTGCTTGCACAATACTATTTAGTCAATGTCGTAAATCAGTGTCCCTGTTCCAGCACTTCAGTTATTCTTAATATGAAATCTTGGAGACTTTATTGATCAAAGTATTAATTTTTCAATTTATGCTCGTAAGGCATCTGATGAGTCCATCATTCTTTCTCAAACTTCTTAACAGGAGGATGTATAAGTTTAAAGGCGGTGGACGGTGTGATGCCCACAGTACTGCTCCTCCATGCATCGGGTAACGTGTCACCAACTCCATGTTCACTTTTTTTGTTTTTTTCATTAATTGTTGTTTTTGCTTTCTGAAAATGATCCATACTAGAGCAGAGAAATAATGCTGGTTCTAATGCAGTGAATAAAATATGTTATGCAGATGGGTAGAAATGATGGCACCCGTGTTTTCGAGAGCCGCATGGAGATGTTCATGGTATATGATCCAGGTATAAGCTTCAATATAAAGGCTAGTCAATGTAGTGTTAGATCATTTCGAACTTAAGATGGCAAAAATTTCTTTTTATCTGGTTATTTACTTTCCTCGGTTATGAGTTCTCGGTTAAACTTTTCTGGTACTTTTTCACTCAACTATAACTCATTTGCTTTTGGCAAATTGTTCTCTAATTATTTAATTTCCTTACAGAATGACTTGATCCATGCATGGGGCCTGGATATGCAGCTCGGCTATTGTGCACAAGTAGCTTTCCGACTCTTATATACCTTTTCAAATTTCGTATTTTATAGCCATAGCTGCCATACTAATGATTTAAGAATACATTTCAGGGTGATCGAACCAAGAATGTTGGTGTGGTTGATTCTGAGTACATAGTCCATATGGGCCTTCCGACACTTGGTGTCACTACAGAACATGAGGCAAGTAGTCGAATTCGTATCAATAGCATAATTTTGAGGCTGTAGTACTGTTTTAACTGTCATCTCTCTTCTGCTGTCATTTTTAACATTTTGACATAAAAACTTTAAAATTAGACTTCGCAATGACCTCTAAGATCCATGCTGGTTTGTTTCTCACTTTGCGCTATCTGCTTCATGCAGTTAAACCCTGTCGGACAAGCTCTATCTAATCAGGACAAGTTATCGAACTTGGAGGCACTGGTATGTGTACTTTGAACCTCAAGTTGCCATGCATCACATTTTTCTTCGTATTCACCTTGTTTGAAATTGCAGCCACCATCATCGCCCCGCAGATTCGATAATAGACCGGAGGTAAGCCCACTTCGGTACTGTAATACTAGAGTGTGCACATGCAGGCGCAAAGAATGAACCTTTTGATCTATTTTTAGCAGAACCATTGTCCATAGCATTTGCTGAGTAACAATGCATTTGCAGGTGAGAAGACAGTCCTTCATTGAAATGCAGATCTTCAGAAAAAGATGGAGAGACGCTGTGGAGGAGGAAAAATGTTGGGTTGATCCATATCAACAATTCGCAAACCAAACTAGTCATTAATTCTATTTATCGCGCATTCATCCGAGCGCACACAAGGTCATTCAAGACGTACAGAACATACAGATAACCTACCATGCATACACATACAATTCTTTTGGTGACACCAAACGCCTTCAAACGGCTCAAATGCTGGTGACCTCTTATGCCTGTATGGGGTAACAAATTCATGTTTTTCTCTATTGTAATTGCTTCGTTCTTTTTTAAATTATTAGAGAAATCTTCGCCTTTCCAAACAAGGAAAGAGGAGATGTGAAAACTTGGCTTTTTGTTCATTGATTCCTTGTGGATATAAGTGTATATATGTTATGCAGTTGAGACTTTTTGTAAATATATAGTTTTTTGCGGGTGGATTGGAATTTATCCTAATTTTGGTGTTTCATTTCTAGTAAGAATTTTTTTTTCTCTAACTTCATATTTCTGATAAAAAATTATGCTAACATTACTACGAATTTTATGTTAAAAAATAAATAAATTATTTCTATATTTAGAGTAAATATGAGAGGTAAAACATGCTATTGTACGATATCTTAAACGAATAATATCTACTTGATTATGTTAAAATTATTAAAAATTGTCAAATCCGTAAAATGAATGGTATTGAATATTTGATTCAACATGAACTATTGTAAGTGATATTGGCTCTGGCTTATGAATTTTTCATGGAATTTCTAACCTTTAATGTCGCTAGATGGATCATATAGTAGTATCGATAACAACACAAGATTTTTCATTCTTGGACATAGATACAAATAATGTCGAATAGGAAATTTATGCGTCACTTATTAGATGATGAGATATTTGGCTACCTTAAAAGAGTTATAATTACTCTTGTCATTTATTTGCGTACAACCAGCTTTTATGTGTATGGTTAGGAGTATACGGAGCACGAGGCTTGTAAGACCTCGTTTTCAAGACAAGTTCACGAGTTGTTTTGCTGGACAAGTTAAAACAATGATCCTCAATAGGCTCCTTCCGGAAACTTGTTACAATTTCTCCTTCGTGATAAAATCAAGTTTAAAATGATTATAGACAGAGATTTATAAATAAGAGTAATGTTACACCACAATCTCTTTTCATAAACTTTTTCTCACAATCTCAACGTGGCAGTTTGTAATTGATCAGTCACAAATTATTAGGTTAGATCCATTACAAGTTAACCAATTACGAATTATCATATCGGAGTTGTAAGAGGAAGTTTGTGAGAAGAAGACGTAGATGTAACATTTTCATATAAATAATTCCCTTGTAATATAAAATAAAACAAGTTCAAATCTAATTGGGCCTTGGCCCATTTACATTTCCAAAACCTACCAAAAAAAATATTTAAACTTCATCTTCTCTTTGAGGTTTAAGCAATCTTCCTCTCGCTTCTCTCACCAGGGTTTAACCACTTCTCACTAACTTTTTCAATCTTCCCAAAATGCTCCTCCACCGCCTCCTCCGCCGCTCCCTTCACCGCCTCTCCTCCCCCTCCTCCTCCTCCCCCGCCGTCTTTGTCCACCACCACCACTTCTTCCACAACCTCACCCACGACCCCACGACCCCACAAATTAATTCCAACCCTAACCCTAACCCTTGTCCCATTTCTGCTCCTCCTCTCACCCGCACCTACGCCTTCTCCTCCGCCGAAGAAGCCGCCGCCGAGCGCCGCCTGCAGAAAACGCCGACTCCGCATCGAGCCTCCGCTCCATGCTATCCGTCCCAACCCGACGCACCCACCTGTCCGCGATCCCAACGCCCCGCGTCTCCCGGACTCCACGTCGGCTCTCGTCGGCCCCCGCCTCAACCTCCATAATCGCGTGCAATCTCTCATCCGGGCTGGCGACCTTGATGCAGCTTCTTACCTGGCGCGTCAGGCCGTGTTTTCGAGCACGCGCCCCACAGTGTTCACGTGCAACGCGATCATTGCTGCAATGTATAGGGCGAAACGGTATAGCGACTCCGTTGCATTGTTTGCGTTTTTCTTTGATCAGTCTGATATTGTGCCTAATGTTGTGTCTTATAATAATTTGATTAATACACATTGTGATGAGGGTAGAGTGGATGAGGGTTTGAGAGTTTATAGGAAGATTATTGAAACAGCGCCATTTAGTCCTAGTGCTGTGACTTATAGGCATTTAACAAAGGGTTTGATTGATTCTGGGCGAATCGGGGAGGCGGTGGATTTGTTGAGGGAGATGTTGAATAAAGGGCAAGGCGCAGATTCGTTGGTTTATAATAATTTGATATCTGGGTTTTTGAATTTGGGCAATTTGGAGAAGGCAAATGAGTTGTTTGATGAGTTGAGAGAAAGGTGTTTGGTTTATGACGGGGTTGTGAATGCCACGTATATAGAGTGGTGGTTTAAGCAAGGGAAAGAGAAGGAGGCGATGGAGTCATATAAGTCGTTGTTGGATAGGAATTTTAGGATGACTCCTGCTACTTGTAATACTCTTTTGGAGGTTTTGCTGAAGTGGGGACAGAAAGTGGAGGCGCAGGCTTTGTTCGAGCAAATGTTGGATAATCATCAGCCACCTAATATCCAGGCAGTAAATTCGGATACATTTAATATTATGGTGAATGAGTGTTTTAAGCTTGGGAATTTTTCGGAGGCAATTGATACTTTTAAGAAGGCAGGGACACATCCAAAATCCAAGCCTTTCGGTATGGATGTTGCAGGGTATAATAATATTATTGCAAGGTTTTGTGAGAATGGGATGTTAGAGGAGGCGGAGAAACTGTTTGCTGAATTGTGCTCAAAGACTTTGACACCAGATGTCATGTCATTTAGGACGTTGATTGATGTGTACTTGAAGGTTGAGAGAATTGATGATGCTTTGCAGATGTTTAACCGGATGGTGGAGAGTGGTTTGAGGGTGGTTGTGAGTTTTGGGACGAGTGTGTTTAGTGAGTTCGTTGACAAAGGTAAGGCTGCAGAGTGTGCCCCAATCTTGACGAAAATGGGAGAGAAAGATCCTAAACCGGACTTCTTGATATATGATGTTGTGGTCCGAGGTCTATGCAATGAAGGCTTAATTGACTTGAGTAGGGATATAGTTGATCAAATGATAAGGCACGGTGTTGGTGTTACCCCTGCACTGCGGGATTTTGTACGTGAGACTTTTGAGAATTCTGGACGAGGTGAGGAGATTGAGAGAATTCTAAATATGGATAGATGGGGATATGCTGCTCCTCGTCCACCACCTCTAATGACTGGACCACCACGAGTGCCTGGACATCAGCCTTTAGGACCCAATCAAATGTCAGGACAGCAGCCTATAGGAGGATCCAATAGAATGGCAGGACAGCAGCACTTTGGATCAAATCATATGGCGGGGCAGCAATCTTTTGGACCGAATCAAATGGCAGGACAGCAGCCATTTGTTGCCCATCAAAGGATGGGGCAACAACCTTTAGGACCCAATCAGATAAGTGGACAGCAGCCTGGAGCAGCCAATAAAATGTGGGGACAGCAGCCTTCAGGATCCAATCAAATGGCAGGGCGAGAACCTTTTGGATTCCATCAAACGACATGGCAGCAGCAAAACGTAACACCTCAAATGACAGGACAACCACCACCAGGACCCTCGCAAATAGCAGGTCAGCAGCAATCATGGCAGCCTCAAATATCAGGGCAGCAGCCATCATGGTCTCAGGTGACACAGCAGCCACCATTTGGATCCCCTCAAGAAGCAGAACGAAATCCATCAGGACCCTCGCAGATGGCAGGTCAGCAGCAATCCTGGCAGCCTCAAATATCAGGGCAGCAATCATCATGGTCTCAAGTGACACAGCGGCCGCCATTTGGACCCCCTCAAGAAGCAGAACAAAATACATCAGGACCCTCACAAATGGCCAGTCAGCAGCAATCCTGGAAACCACAAATATCAAGGCAGAAGCCATCATGGTCTCACGTGGCGCAGCAACCACCTTTTGGATCCCCTCAAGAAGCAGAACAAAATCCATCAGGACCACATGAACGGCAGGAGAGCCACCAAAGGATAGCAGCCAACAGGTAGCAGCTTATTTTTTAATACAAATGGTTATAAATCGAACGACCTGGTCTCTAATTTATGATTTAAGTTGCGGAAGCAAGAAAAGTGCTACATTATTGTTACCTGTTGAGTATCAGTTATTTCCACAAGTTTAAGGTGGCAAATTTGCATTATTATAATAATGAGGCAGTTTTTGCTGGGAAAGTTTTTGTGGGGCAAAGATCTGGTTGTGACCCTCATTGCACATCTATGTAACGTGATGGGATTGTTTTTCATAAATTTTGGACCTTACATATAATTAAAGATGTCTTAATTGATTAATAGTTTTTCATAAAGAGTGATTTTCTTGAGGGTGTAATACACGAGCATTTTATTCTCATCTAGTTATATTACTCTCGTGGCATTTTGCTGCTAATTATTGTACAACGTTTCTAGAAATGCTTTTTGAGTACCAAGCACAGTTGAATATTATTTGCCTTCCAATGTATATAATTTTGTAATTTAAGTGCTTCTGGTTACCACCAGTTACTGCAATATTTCAATACGGTACATCCGTTTTGTGAAGTGTGGAATTTTTATGGCAAAGCTGGCAGAAGTTACTAGGCAGGCAGTTCAAATCCGGATATCCGATCTTAATGGCCCTATTTCTGATCCGATCCGGTCCTGATCCGAATCCAATCCGAAATATGTGGATATCCAGTTTTCCGAATATCCGATTTTCCGGATTGGATAACTGGATATCCGAAATCCATCCGAATTTTAGAAAATTCTTATTAAAATTTAAAATCAAATAATTCTTCTAATAAAATTAAAATTACAATGCATGATTATCAACAAATTAATCCACAAGTTATTTAATGTCAACTTAACACAGAATCTATTACCCAAATTATAATTACTTACCCAAATTATAATTACAAATTTAATAAAAAGACAAATAAAGCAGCCAATTTAATACTAATACATTTTTTTATCTTCATGTTAACTTCATTACACCGACTTCACTCTATTTCCTTCCTGAACTGAATTGCGAGCTGGGTTCTTCATTCTCAAGTTAAAGTTTGCCTTTATGCTTCCAATGTGCAATTTACAAAATACAAATTTTAAGTCTAGAATTTATGCCTTGAATAATTAGTAGAAACCAAAGGAATAGTAGGAAACAAGAGATTTTAAGGAAAAAGCTACAATATTATTTTCACAATCAGTAGATATAAATAACCAATATACAAGTCTTAGATCCTAAAGTTTATGATCCAGAATAATAGCTGTAATTATCTAGATACAAATTACAAAATGCAAAACAATAGTCTATCTTATACAATCAACTCATTACCCCATACAACATCAAATAAAATGGTGGCAAACCAAACATCAATAACATTAACATAGCAACATTCATTATCCAACATATATAATTAAATTGTATTTGGGGAAAAAATCTTATTCTTGTTTGAACTAATTAAACAATAAAAATTCAATATTCTAGTAATATAAATAAATGAAGATAAGAAGGGAGGCTTGTGCAAGGACAATAGTAGTTTACTATTAATTTAATTTCTTCTTCATTCCACAAACTACAAAGTAATTGTGTGATTAGAAGAGAGTTGGGAGTTGTTATTAATCATGTTAGGTATAATTATAAGAACCTTTCTTGTTTAAGAAAGTTCAAATTTTTTGAATAATTCGTTCTTCAATTCTACAGCAGAGACTTTTGATTTTGAGGTTGATCTCTTTGAACAATTGCTTCCTTTTTAAATTTCTGTATCATACCTTTTGAAAACGATAAAATTTTGACTTTATGATAGAAAACACTACAATTTCGAAAGGGAAAAAGAAAATTAAGCAAATCTAAAGAAATTTAAAAACCCATTTCTTAGTATTTACCAGAAAAAAGAAACCAATCACTAAAAATAATTTCCTTGAAATAATCTTTTTATAGCTAATTAACAATAATATAACAGCAAACAACTTGAAATTTTCTAATGAACAAAAAAGAATCGGATCTTATTATATGGAAAATATAACTACATCACAAATCTAACAGGGAAATTATATCCATTAAACTTGTATAGAATAAAAATAATTAAACAAAAAGCAAGAGAAACGAGGTTTGTGTTAATAATTAAAAGTAAAAATGAAAAGTAAATATTTATGGGCTGTAAAGAGAGATGGAAGGTAAAAGAAGAGATGAGATATGGAGATGAATATGAATATGATTGTTTATACTTACGATCGATTTGGGGCTTCAATGAGGGATTTGGGAAAGGAACTGACGATTTGGGGCTCCCTGATTTCAATGTTGATGACGATCTTGGCTTTGATGGTGGAAGGAGTGAGTGAGAGAGATGGCGTGAGTTGGTGACTATAAGTGAACACTGAAGAATGAAGATGGCGATGGTGAGTTTGTGACTGTCAAGAGAGTTAGAGTTAGATTTAGGTTCAGTTTGAGTTTGAGTTAAATTAAAATTGTAGTGTTATTTGAAATTTGAAAGGGGTGTGCATAAAAATCAAAACGGTATAGTTTTAGTAAAATCCGGATCGGATACGGATATCTGCTTTTTTAGCAACCCCGATCTGGTATCCGGTTCGGATATTCGGATTTTCTAAAATTATGATCCGTATCCGATCTGAATTTTCAGATATCCGGTTTTTTCGGATCAGAGCGAAGCGAATCTGGATCGGATATCAGATTTTTTTGAGCAGTCCTAGAAGTTAGGGTGTACCAGTTTAGTTATATTACTGCTTGACAATCTTTGGATCGATACTATGCTTTGTTTTTATGATAGTTAATTCAACGGTTGTCAAAGGTTTGATAATGATAGTATAACATTTCCATTAAAGCTAAGTGATGTTGTGTATGATTCTAACTATGTTATAATATTTCTATTAAAGCTAAGAAGTGGTGTTATGTTACTATTTTTTCTAATCATATATATTTCAAAAGTAAATTTTGAAACTTAATTTAGTAGTTGATAAAAATAATTGTTTTGACTTTTAAATTTGCTTTATTCCAAAGTAACTCAACAATGAAACCTAAGACTGGGACTATTGAGGTCATGTTACACAATTCTGGTATCAATTTTGTAACAACATTCAAATTCCAAACTTTGTGTGAACAGACCATTTTCCAGCACTAAAGAAACAAAAGCAATGATATGATTTGAAGAGCCATTCAAAAGATCAATCTTCTTGTTTGAAAAAAGACATGTTCTACAACAAGACAATGAGACATTACAGTTGAGGAACAATAAATGAAGTTAAATTTCTATATTCATGTCTATCTTCTTCACAAAAATTTCTCTCAAAATTTGCCAATACAGAGCAAACTGTCTAGATGGTCAATCCTGAACCAACTCTCTCTACAAAAACCTGTACACTTTGAAAAAAAAAAAAAAATAACAGAGGTCAATTCAACCTAACAAAATTTATGAGCTACGATAAAAGCTCTCTAAATTTAGATGCTTAAATGATAATTAATAGCAAAACCAGAAAATCTCCGGGCAGGATTTTCAAAATTCCATCACTATGGAGCTGAGATTAAGCAAGGGTTTCAGTGCACTAGGAGCAAACTTCCTAGCAAAGAGATAGCACTTGGTTGTTTGCTCCTCATTATATGAACAATTATTGTCCCTTATGGATTTTATAAAACCTTCTGTTATATTTTCTGCCCTATATGTTGCCGGATGTGGGCCCCCGAGTGACCAATCAACCCATGTTACACTCCGGTTTGCACTTAGTGATCCGTGGAATATGTTCAGGTAAGTCGGGATGTAATGCTCATCAGGATAGCAAGCAGGCTTACAGTATTTCCTGAAAACAGAAAGATACTTAACGTCTGAGACTACATAAATAGCCACCTTTCGATGCATTTCGAACCATTGAGATCCTTTCCGCCACTGATGGATCTTAATATCGGGACGCATCCTGCGACTGTAGCGGCCACGCCCATAACGGGAGGGATTATCATAAGATTCAACAAAGCTATAGGCAGAACAGGTGAGATATTTGTAGACAGTCTGGAAGTTATAGACTGGAATGCAGCTCTCAGATAAAAGAACAAACCGCTCATTCGAAAATTCTAGTAGGGCATTGGCTAGAAGGCGCTTCTCAGCATCAACCATTTCCACTGTTCCCCAGTCAACATTCTGAAGATAAATACAAAGAACAGTTCATTAGGGATATACATAGAGGTAAAATATCATAAACAACATGAAAATACTTCAACTTAACCATCATTCATTTGTTCCAGATGTTAAATGCACTTTTTGTGTTTATGTACGAAAAGAAATGTTAGTGCTTAAATGGAGAGAATAAAAACATCTGTTATTCTTGAGGCCCAACAAGATTTTAGAGGCATAAGACGTTTCACATGAAGCAGAAGGCAAAGCATGAATAACTCAAGAATTTCTAACTTGCGAACTTTGTTGGATGTACAGATAAAAAATCAGTAATGCAATCATTATCGGTCACATATAACATGACCATTGGTTCACAATCACTTGATTGGTCCAACCTAATTGCTCTTGATCAACACGATAATTTCAAGTACTATTAAGATCATAGGTTCAAATTCACTTGATATATGGCAATAATTGTCAACTATTCCACACATACTTCTTACATTTGAAGTTAGCAAAAAGCACAAACACTAAAATGCATAGCAGTAGGAACCATTACAGTTTCTTTTTCCTTTTTAATTTGGCCAGAGATCACAACTTTTAGTACGACTGTGCTTTATGGAATACGTTAATTAAAACAGAGGACTTAATGATGAAGATGATTCAACCAAAAAGCTGGCCATAACCCATAAACTATATATTCTCAACAGATCCCCTGTTGAAGAATCTTGAGTTGTTAACCATCCTCTTAGTGACACCCTTTCTCTCACGACATCCGGTTTGTATTTTCTAACTAGAGACTACGACAAGCAGATGGCTATTTCCAATCTTTTGGCTTCCTAAACCATGAAATATTCAAGATGCAGCATTCCATAGCATATTACTACTCTATAGAAGATAGTTACGAAAAACACTCTCTTGATGTGATATTTTAATGATGTTCAAGGAGTTAAAAACACAATTTTCTCATATTTGAATGACCCTTCATAAAATAGCTTCTTTTGGCATCCAAAACGTGCTAAAGAGATGATGCATACCATTCAAATTGGGCCAAACTAAGTCTTCTCATTCTTAGTTCATTTCTATTACTCTCCAAATTATCTTGAATGATAGTGGATTAGCTGAAAACCAGCCAAATTTAGCAGAAATATCTCAACTTAAACAGTAAGGTATGCAACGTAGTTTCACTCGTCACATCTCTCTTAACTTAATCCCTTCTTCTAAAAGCCATTTTATCCCTTAATATTATCAAAATGTTGTAGATTCATCTTAGCTTAATACAATAAGATTGTTAAAAACCTAACATATGTAATTTCTTCATTATTAAATTATCACCAACATCCCACGGATTTCACTAAGACACAAGCAGATCTAGATGGTTTCAAATCCTCTGAAATCATGTTGATCATAATGAAAACTCCCCTATAATCATAAGATACCTCTACTAAAGTTTCATAAAATATATCAAAAACTTCTCTTAAGCGAGAAGTGTAAGAGAGATTTCTACCTTATTTCCAACCAATCACACAAGAATCCATCTACCTCACTCGAAAAGAAGCCAACTAAATTTACCATATTATATACACACATACCAAACTCCAAAGAGATACATAACAACAACAACAATACGAAAAGCACAAGAATCCAAAATAAAACAATAAATTAAAAAAATAAAAATAAAAAAACACACCGGCCATGGGATTTGCCTAAAACCATAAGAACTATCCTAAAGTTCAATAAATTTTACCATATTTACTATACATAGAACAAAATCCAAACTCAAACCATCAACATCACAACAACAGCAATAATAACAAAATATGAAAAACACAAAAATCCAAAATTCTAAAAAAATAAAATAAAAAATTACCTGACTTGGGATTTGCGTTCCATAAAAGGGAGAATCTTGAGAAACATCAAGCTTGTAGCCAGGAAGAGCATGAACATAAATAGAAAAATATTTCTCATGCCCTTTAAAAAACTTCTCCCACAGAGGCAACATGGGCAATGGCCCTCTTGTCAAGAACATAAAGGCCACTTTAACAGTTCTTTCAAAAGGGTACTCATCTTCCCTATAAGGCACCATTGAAGCCCTCCACAAGAGCTGCTCATCTGACAATTTATGGCTCAATTTTTCTGGATGAATAAACTTCTCAAACCTCAAGTAATCAACGTCCTCACAAGTTTGAACCACTGTGCAATTTTGTTCCATACTTGACTGAGAAATTGCTGAGAATCGATTCGTTGAAAACAACAAAGATTGTGATGTGAAAAACTGGTTCATGTGTGAACTTGTTGCTAATCCTATGATGATTCCTGCTACAAAAACAACTAAAAATGATAATATTTGAACTAGTTTTAGTAACCCCATGTACTTCTCTCCCTCCTCTCTCTCCCCTCTCCCCCTCCCCATAATATTTTTCATAATTAGACCAAAAAAAAAAAAAAAAAAAAATTAATGGTTTTTCAAAGAAATCTAGCAAAACCTTTTTGTATAAAAGTTAAAATTTGAAACTTTTCACAATTAGAAAAAAAAAAAATTGGTTTTTCAAAGAAAACTAGCAAAACCCTTTTGTATAAATTTGAAAAAAAAAAAAATGGAGCTATAAAAATGCAAACTCTCCATTTGTATAAAAAGGAAAAAGATTGGTACAACAATAAGGTTAGTAAAGTTTTGATCTTTGAAGGGGAGGATTTTTTTTTTTTTTTTTTTGTGTATTATGGAGAAAGATGGGATCAAGATTTGAGATGGGAATGGAGAAAGAATGAGTGCGTGAATGGTTGATTGATTTGGTGGGAAGATGGAGATGGGTAATTTTGGGAAGGAAGTGACAGGTGGTGGAGGTGACGGTGGTGGAGGCGGTGGTGTTGCTGGGTGGTGACGATTGTGATTGAAGAGGAAAAGAATTGGAAGAGTTTGAGAGTGTGTGTGTGCGTGTTTGCGTGAGATTTGGAGAGAGAAATGATTAAAGAAGAAGAAAAAGAAAATGGAAATGGAAATAAAAAACAAACGCAATACGAACTACAAAGTTTGAGGCGTGCACGCGGAGAATCAAAAAGTAAAGAGATTAGAATTGGTGTATTCATAACTATATAGAATCAGACACCTTTTTATTATTGTTTTGATTTATTGTGATTTCGCCCTTCTGGTTTGGGTGAAAGTGTCATTATCTCAAAAATTTTGGGTGAGAAAAGTTTTCCAGAACCTGTGGATTGAAGTGTTGCTTTGTCTACTTTCGTCCCTCAAGTATCAGGAAGTGTTAGTAAGACATTTTATACTAGGTTATCCTTTGTTTCCAAGAAATAATCAATCGCTTTCAAAGCTTTAACCACTAACCTTGTTAATTAAAGAATGGTAAATTGTCCTCAGGGGTTCAGTCGGTTGATTTATTAGTCACTTTATTTAGTTGGTTATCCGGGTTTGATCCTACTGTAGGTAGGATAAGAGAAAAAAAATTATCTGGGTAACCACTAGTCTTGTGATTGGGCTGAAAGATTTTAGTCATCTGGATAAGTTATTCAGGGATCTTATATTCGAGTACCACAAAATGATCATCTATCTCATTTGTGATTTACTTGGTCCATTGAATTTGTAAGATTTTCGAAAATGATCCTCGTCGGGTAATGACCCAACCCCTGTCCTTTAAAACAAACAATGGTAATAAAGAATGGTAAATTGATTTTCTTAATTTTTTGTGTATCATCTAACCTTAATTTTTTTCCTTCCCTTCTTCTATCTTTTTTTTTTTTTTTTCCCTTTTTCCCCCTTATTCTTTCTATTTTCTCATTCTCCTGTTTCTCCCCATGTCAATTGCTTACCATTTACGATATGGCTGGCAAGCAACTCGTGCAAGAACTACAATCTCCTCACGTACCAACCGTAAGTTCCTCAGGCAACCGCCACAAGTAGCTCGAGTGGCCACCACTAGCTCCTCCCTTGATTGTCAATATACTCTATGGTTGTTAAAGATAGACTTTGTGATGGATTTTAGGGTGTTGTTAGGTGGTCGATGATAGATTTGTGGTGGTTGATGATGGTTTTTGGAAGGGGGCGAAAGAGAAAAAGAGATGAAGAAAAAGAAAATAAATACATTTTTTTTAACTAATTTTGGGGTAAATAGTCTTTCACTATATTTTTGTGTCTATTGTTATTTCGAGTCCTACAAAATTAAGATTTTAAGAAACGACTGAATATAATTTTAAAACTTCGTGAGTAACTTGATTTTAGAATGAAATAATTTTTATTGACGGATACTTTTAAAACTATAAGGTGGGTAATTAATTTTTTTTCCCGGGAAACTTACATAAAACCTTTTTTATATTTATGGATGATCTTGTAACATGGAACGAAGTTATAAATTGTATTACGAAGGTTGTCTGGAGCTATGGCCACCCCCACCCCCACAAATTTTTATTAAAATTATATTGTGCATGTTTGGTTTAATATTTTTATCCCTATTCTGGATCCTATTCTCCAAATAGCGTTTGGTACAATATTCTAAAAATATTACCTTATTTTTTTTAATTACATTTTAACCCCATAAAGTTATTAATTTCACTAAATACCCCCTGAAAAAAAAGTTTAAAAATTAACAAAAACACCCCCATCAACCCTTCAATTCTCAGCGATTCCTAAGCAACCACCGTGGTGATAGCGGAATCAGCATAACGGCCTAACTTCCGACCGTAAATGGCCGAAAGTTCACCGTGGTCCTTTTAAGCCAAATCCACCACGGATCCGGCCGCCGGCCGACGGCCAAAGAAATGGCCGCCGCTTGACGGTCAACGACGGCCAAATCTTGGCCGTCGTTGATCGGAACGACGGCCACATCTTTGGCCGCCACTGACGGCCAAAGATGGCCCTCGTTTGGCCTTTTCCGACCATCGACGGCCATACTGCATTTCGGTAGATCACCAAAAAGGCCATAACGACGCTGTTACGGCACGCATCCGACAAGTCTGCCGTAACGAATGCCGCCTGTTCCGGCGGTGGTGGCCGGAATCGACACGTAGGTGGTGGGGGTGTTTTTGTCATTTTATATGTTAGGGTCTTTAGTTAAATTAGTAAACCTAAGGGCTTTTTTTACAAATTTTTAAAATTTACCTCGTAATACTCCCATATCCAATAACCCAATACTATCCCTAAAATCCTATCCAAAATACTAAACCAAACGCACCCAATTATTGCCTCTAAATTAAAATTCCTTTGGCTCCCTCAGTTTTGAACATAACAGTTTGACCCTATAAATGTAACTTCCTAATTGTTTCTTTGACCTCTTAGAATAAATTTCTTGATTCTGCCTCATAAACTTGATTGAAATAAAGCTAGATTTTTTAATATGAATCATAATAAATGATGTACAATTAATAACATATTGCGAATAACCATTTTAATGTTCCGATATTTATATTAAATCTATAATATCATAATGTTATAAGTTTATTATTAAACGTTATAAGTCCTTCATTGTTGTCAAATCTTATAGAAAAATGACACAGTTACTGAAAAAATAGATACCGAATTTATGCACCGACAGACGTGACACCATCATGACCGTCGATTAATTGTGAATTTTTTTTTTAAAAAAGGAGGATAGTGCTGGCATGCTGTCGTAGGCACCCATAATTAAAACCTAAAACCACATGTAATAGTGTGAGTCAGGATCATTCCCATGGAGAGTGTCTAACTGAATTTAATGTCACGTGAGCAAGGCTTGGGGGTTTTGAGTTAAACAGAAACAATTTCAGGAAAACAACAATTCAAATTAATCAATAAATCAAAATACAAACCTTGGTCTAAGTCAATATCTATCATCGGAATCTTACAACTGATCATCGATGCAAAAATAAATCAATTCATACTTTGAGTATTCACCGTTAGAACTATTTTCCTATCTCTCCTTAGTTGTAATTAATTAGGAAACAAGCGATCTAATTAATCTTGCTACTAAACAACCTTAGACAAGCGCTAAAGATTTAATCTAGTGGCAGCCTTAAGAACTAGAGAGATTGATGAAGCTAAACAACATAAACTCAAGCGGTTGTATTTAATTTAGTTGAATGTTCTTCTTAAGATTTAATAATTCCTGACGCAGCAAATTCTTAAACCCTAATTGCTTCACAAGTTAAAGGGATCAAACAATTACGGATTTGATATCTAACTTAGCAGTAGATTGCAACAAATAATAAACTAGTAGGCCTCCTAGTAATTAAACGCAACAATCATGACAATATGCATAGAAGAACATCCAATACTCTAAACATAAATTGAACACTAAAAACAGATAGATCTCACAGTTTTATTGACTCCGAGGTCTCCGTTTCCTTCGACCAAGTTATGAAAGTTTAGCCGCTCATGGCCATGAAAAACTCAAAAGAAAAACGAATTCCAGAAGAGAGAAAGAGAGGCGTGTGTGATATATCTCAATCTGATCTCTCTCTCCTTTTAAACATATCCCATTCAAGTATTTGAATTCTACTAAATCTCCTCAAAATATTCTAATATCCTAAAATAACATTTATCCTAATCTGATTCTAATTAATTGAAAATAAAATAAAGTCCTAAAATAAAATAGGAAAGTGGTGTGTCCAGCTATAACTTGCGTGCAATAGGTCTTCAAATCTTCCAATAATAAACTGCCTAATTGACTTGCATGATAGGGCCGAATGTTCCAGAACGTCAGTAGTGCAGGTGCGTCAACTTTAAGCCCGATTATAACCTTGATGAAGCGAGTATCTCTCCAAACTCAAAACATAAAAGTTGTAGATCTCTTTCTTAGGTTCCACAGCATTTTGAATCATCTAAATCGGAGCTCGGATGAGAGAGCTATGCCCAGATTACGAAGCTATGTCAAAACTGTCCAAATTCACCTAATTAGTTCCGTTTTGCATTTAACGCCTCCATTTGCATCCTAAATCAAAATAGAATAATAATGAGTACATTTAGGCAAAAAATAAGTATAAAAGACTAGACATGGAGAGGGGGGTGTAAATATGACATTTTGCATTCTCATCAGATGCCACGTCCGTCGGTGCATGAATTCGGTATATTTTTTTCGATAATTGTAGCATTGCTCAATCTTATAAGCCCATCGAAATTTATATTTAAACCACATTATTTAAATAAATAGCAAAATTAGTCAATGAAACAAAGTATTTTGACATATAAATAAAAAATATATTTTTTTGCATTGTCTTTTTACTTTTAGGGGGCGTTTGGTTGGAGGTAATGAAAGATTACTAGGATTTTGTCATCTTATATTACTTGATTACCATATTTGGTTGTCAAGTAATATAAAATTCCGGTAATCTTGCATTATCAATAGTTGTTACTGTTGGTAATATTGGAGGTAATCTGATTACCTCCATTTTCTTAGGTATTGTAAGATTACCTTGGTAATCTTATTTTTGTTACAATTCTATCCCTTATTAATAAAAATTTTGGACAATAATGCCCTTGTTTTAAAATAAATTTACATTAATATACTATTTCAATTTTACCCTTGTTTAATTGAGTTGTTGGACAATAATGCCCTTATATTTAAAACAAATTATAGACCACCACCACCACCGCCACCCAACCATCACTGTCAATAGCGGGCCAACCACCATGGACCACCGTCTTGGCCCGCTGTCGGAAAGTTGCCAGAGTCCCTAAAAATGATCGAGATTCGCTGGGAGGCTCTGGGAGGCTTCGATATCGTCGAAAACGGCCATATCAGGCCAGATCTGGCCATATCTATTTTGGCAGATCCCTGGCCATCAGCGGCTAGATTTGGGTGAGATTTGGTCGTATAGCCATGGACTTGGTCAGCAATGACCAGATTTATTCTGCCTGGAATAAATCTGGTCATTAACGGCCACGTCCATGGTCGTCAATAGCCAGATCTCGCCCTGATCGGTCGATAATGGCTAAGGATCTGGCCGTTAATGGATAGATCCATCAATTTGGCTGAAAATGGCCAGAATAGATCTGGCCATTTCTAGCCAGATCTGGCCTGATATGGTCGTTTTCGGCCATAAATATGGCCAGAAACGGCCATATCGGAGCCTCGTGGTCACGGTGAGCTACTCACGACGACTTTCAGAGACTTCAGACGGTGGTTTATGATGTGTGTTAATTACAACATGCAATGTGTAGCAAGTGTACTAGTCGCAAAAAGTAATAAAGTGATAAGTAGAGTATCGTTCCCGTGAGGATAGTGTTACTAAGTACCGATTTCTCAAGTTTAAGTCCCAATTGAAGCAACAATAAATTGGATTGATGGAAAATTAACAAACTAAATACAAATTAACAAAATATAAATGAATGATAATGAAATTAAAGCAAAACCCAACAACTTAACTAATTAAACAATGCTAAAAAATGCTAGGGTGTTGATTTCACCTAGATACGCTAACCCAATTCATAGAAGCTATTACCCAAGTTCTAATTCCTTAATTGAAAATTGAATTCCCTAAGTTGTAAAACATACCTTCTCAGGCTACATTTCCCCACTTATCCCTATTAAGCTTCCGCACCCATCAAAATAAAGATTAATAGTTCAAAGTCTTTTACGTTTTATGGAATTCTATCTAGATTTCATAGATCGCTAAACTTATCTCTAGCGTTTGCTTAATCTACGGTATTTATCCCAAGAGGCACAATCACAAATCAGTTCTCAGTCTCATTGTGAACAACACACATTTGAATGGTGATCAAGCATACAAAAGTCATTAAGCAAAGAGATAAACACTCAATCATGAAATTAAAACTCAAAGTAAATCAATTCATATAAAATTGAATCATTGTATCAAGGTTACATCAAACCCTAGCTAAACAACTCAGTTCATACTCAAAAACGAAATAAAATAACTAAAACAAACTGAATCAAGATTCATCATTGAAAAACAAGCAAAAGATGGAGAAATCTTCTCTAATTTGAAGCCCAAATCTTCAATACTCTTCTCCTTCCAAGAGCTACCTTCCAAATGATGAACCATCCCTCTTTTCTCTTCCGTTTTGCTCTAATTTATACCTCTCTCACTTAAGGATGAAGCCGTAGCAAGCCAAAACTCGTCGTTTCATTTTTACAGATGATACAGGTTTCGCCGCGGCGAAGCTTTTTCTTTGCCACAGTGAGGACTTTCGGGCCAAATTTGAGCATGATAGAGTCTGAATCTGGAAAAGTTTCAAACATATGAATTTTAGCCTTTAAATTATCTTTCTACTAATTTAAGATTCAGCACAATCTGAGGTCTACAGCTCATGTTATGGCAGAAATACTGAAGTACATCCAAAGACGTTTTTTCTTCAGTTCCCAGCGTACTTTTCACGACTTCAAGCCAATTTTTCACCCTTGTCCAGTCAGAATTAGGAAAAACCCAAAATATGAAAGTTGTAGCTCTTCTTCTTAGCTTTCTAAAGCTTCTAAATTCAGGTCATTCCGAGTTTTCAAGCTCAAGTTACACAATTTACGCTCAAAACTGTCATTTATGCTCAAAATCATCGTTTAGGCCTGCAAAGACAAATTAATAGAATTAGGTAGCAATTATTACCCAAATTGTATGAAAAGTATCCTAAATCCTATCAAAATTCAATGCAAAATCATAGTGTAAAATATGATTATCAAATACCCCCAAACTTAAGATTTGCTCGTCCTCGAGCAAAAGGGAATAAAAATCAAAACAAAAAGAAAGATAAATACCTAGATTGAATCACAATGCAAGTCTAAAAAATTGTTGGTACGTTATTACAAAAAAAATGCTCAACCCTCCAAGAAGATCATAAATTGAATTGACCATCTTTCTCTATTGGTCCCCCGAGTAGGTGATCCCCACTTCAGTCCACATTCTGACTTCCCGGATTATTTTATGTAGAAATATAAAGTTTATCAAATGGTGGCAGACTCCATAAGCCTAAGTATGGAACTACTCTCCACTAATGTAGACTAGACATCGCTAAGGATCAAAAGGTCTTTGCAAGCTTGTAACATTAGGCTCTGGTAGTGGACTCCAAGGTAAAGGATATAATAAACAAAGTAAGAGAACTCGGTTTTCCTCATGCAAACACTAAGAGCTACATCAATCTTCGCTTTCTTTCTCAACCAGCAATCAAAGTGTCAACCTTTTTACAACCCTCAAACTTATGCATTTCTTATTTTTTATTTTGAATTGAACTAAAGAATTTTTTTTCTTCTTCTTCTTCTTCTTCTTTTTTTTTTTTTTTTTTCAATTACAAATATTTACAACACCATTGAGGTCTATTGCCCCTTCTTCTTGCCCTTTTTGCAAACGCCAAACTTAAGATTCGTTGTATCACTTATTCACACACCTCTCAAAGCTCACTTGTGTCATACATTAGGTCCATAATTCTCCTAAAGGGTATGATAAAGTGTTTAGGGTATAAGGATTGGAAAATTTTTGGTTTGCAAGGAAAATAAGGCAATGATAATCTCATAAGGCTCAAATGGGTGACTAGGGAAAGATTCATTCATGGGTCGGCTGGAAAGGCTCAAACGTTCCGAAAAATGCCTAAATCATTTCCTCAACAATGTCTAATCCTAGAATTTCGCCTCAAGCACTTCTTAACTAGGCTCTAGAGTCCACCAACATTATCAAGACTTCACCTAACCACATAAAATGTTTCTAAGCATGCCGAAAGAGTGAAAATGGTGGTTGAACCACTCAACGAACCTCAATCAAAATTCAGTCAATAAACATAAACTTGAAGCAGTGCTTAACATTTTTCAACAATAAAATCTCAACAACCCTTATCTCATCATTGATTTATACAATTCATCATTGGCATAACAACAAAACATAGAAATAAAATAAAATAAAAAGTTCAAAAATTCCCAAATTTTTCCTACCCCCAAACTAAAGATGACATTGTCCTCAATGTCACATTATGCACAAATTAGGAAGAGAAAAACAAAATCTGTAAAAGTACAAGATAGTTCCCTGATAAATCTGTGAAGTTGAAGTTTCACTCAACAGTGTACACACACGGTCCTTGACTTTTTCATCACCAAAATTTGTAAAAACAATTGAAAACTGTGGCGTCCACTGTGTTAGAAAAATTCACGAACCAATATGGAAATATTACAACCATAATCTCATCTTTTCAACTAAAAAGTTCAACAAAAATTTAAACTAAACGAAAAACAATCCAAAAACAAACCACAAACAAATCAAAAATCAGTTCAAAGTTCCACAATACCCAACAATAAACCAAAATAAAACAAACAAAAATAAAATACAAAACAGGTGCTCTGGTGCTCATTCTTCTGCTTCCTCGTCTCCCTCGGCGTCGTCCTCTTCTGACTTGGAGCCCATCCACTCATCTGAATCCCAATCTTCCCATTGGAATGCTGAAGTATCAATATCTAGCTTTTGGCAGTAGCTCTGTTGCAAATTATAGATCATTCGGGTCTGTTCTGCCAGCCATTCTTGACGTTTTGACATACGTCTCATCTGACCCATCATCTACTGCATCATTTCCTTCATAGTGGCTGTGGAACTGGATGCTGTGGCAGCTCCCTGTGTGGTTTGCTGCCGTTTTGTCCTGACGCTAGGTTGCTCATCGTTTGGACGTTCAAGGTGCTTGTGATATTAGTCTGAGCCGAGGATTGGGGCAGCATAGATAAGTGGCTCATCATCATGTACCTCGACTTTTGCTCGAGTGCACAAAGCTGTAATAAGATGTGGGAATAGGTAACTCCCTCGCCCTGGTTTGGCTGCATGCCGAATGTTGTTCAGGATAATTTGTCCCACATCCATATTCTTTCCTGTGGCAATGGAGTAGAGCAATAATACCTTCTCATATGTCACCGTACTATAGTGGTTTCCGGCATCATCCTCGCACTAATAAAATACTGCCACAATCGAGCCATCGGTGTCAAATTAGTTCCCTTGATGCTCTTCTTACCCTTCTTTGAAACCTTCCAAGTGGTGTTCGGTTTTGTAATGACCGGGAGAATGATCTTATCCTCAAACTGAGTCTTCCTAAAATCAGCATAGTCATTTCGGTCAGGCTTAGGCAGGTTATAAAATTCATTGATCACCTTTTCAGTAAATGCCACATCAGTACCCTACACAAACACAGTCCCAGATTCACATTCTGGGAGGTTGGCATAAAATTCTCTCACTAGCGGCTCTACCGGCGCTTGTGCAGGTGCATTCATAAACAGTCCCCAACGTCTACCTTGACTCCAATCCATAGCCTGGCTCGCGGTTAATCCACGCTCAAGGATAAATCCTTTATCTTTCCTTTGGGCTGCCCCTTCATAGCGTGTCTGGGCTTGATCACTCACAAATCGGTTGTCCATTTTCTTTCCTTTTCCTTTTCGCTTGGACAACACTTTGAGCGACATTTTTCTAAACTTTCAATCAACTCACAAATTCAATTCTAAACACCCTACAAACAACCACACTCAATTCTGCACAAGCACCACAACTTCCAAAAACTACAAAATGACCCCCAAACTACGATTTTTCCGCAATCAACCAAATACTCCAAAAATCAAAATCCACACTCCTCAATATCACACAATGCAAAATCAACACTTCCTCCAACACAAAATTAACGCACAAAATCACCAAAATCCACAACTCAACCACAATCAATATTTTCAGATCCACAAATCTAAACTCGAAAAATTGTGATTAAAAGCTTAGGGAACTTGAAATCTTACCACAACAATGGAGTATTCGCAACCAATTTAGCCAAAAATCACCTAGATCGCAAAATCCCCAATTTCTTGA
Organism: Pistacia integerrima; assembly: GCA_026225825.1. NCBI lineage: Eukaryota > Viridiplantae > Streptophyta > Magnoliopsida > Sapindales > Anacardiaceae > Pistacia > Pistacia integerrima. The sequence goes on from CM047749.1 coordinate 13,004,194, forward strand.
ACTCACAATTTTCTTCAATTTTTCGCAAAAATCTTGGTTAGATTGAGTTGTTTTGGTGTTTAGAAAGGTTAAGGAGTGAGAAATTTTGCTGGGAAATCACTGGGAAGTCTCTGGATTGAAGTTGGAAATTTTTTCTCTCAAACGGCTTTGAAAAGTTGATAAGCATATTTTACATTATGATTTTGCATTGAATTTTGATAGGATTTAGGATACTTTTCATACAATTTGGGCCATAATTGCTACCTAATTCTATTAATTTGTCTTTGTAGGCTTAAACGATGATTTTTAGCATAAATGACAGTTTTGAGCGTAAATTGTGTAACTTGAGCTTGAAAACTCGGAATGACCTGAATTTAGAAGCTTTGGAAAGCTAAGAAGAAGAGCTACAACGTTCATGTTTTGGGTGTTTCCTAATTCTGACTGGACAAAGGTGAAAACTTGGCTTGAAGTCGTGAAAATTACGCTGGGAACTGAAGAAAAACGTCTTTGGATGTGCTTCAGTATTTCTACCATAACTTGAGCTGTAGACCTCATATTGTGCTGATTCTTGAACTATCAGAAAGATAATTGAAATGGCTACAATTAATATGTTTAACACTTTTCCATATTCGAACTATATCATGCTCAAATTGGGCCTGGAAGTCTTCACCGGGCGAGGAAAAATCTTCGCCGCGGCGAAACCTGCGTCAGATGTAAAAAATAAAACGACACGTTTTGGCTTGCTAGGGCTTCGTCCTTAAGTGAGAGAGGTATAAATTAGAGCGAAAAGGAAAGAAAAAGAGTCTTGGTTCGTCATTTGGGAGGCAGCTCATGGAAGGAGAAGATTATTGAAGATTTGGGCTTCAAATTAGAGAAGATTTATCCATCTTTTGCTGGTTTTTCAATTATAAATCTTGATTCAGTTTATTTTTGTAATTTTATTTCGTTTTTAAGTATGAACTGAGTTGTTTAGCTAGGGTTTGATGTAATCTTGATACAATGATTCAAATTTATATGAATTGATTTGCTTTGAGTTTTAATTTCATGATTGAGTGTTTATCTCTTTGCTTAATGACTTTTGGATGCTTGATCACCATTCAAATGTGTGTTGTTCATAATGAGACTGAGAAGTGATTTGTGATTATGCCTCTTGGGATAAATACCGTAGATTAGCAAACGCTAGAGATAGGTTTAGCGATCTATGAAATCTAGATAGAATTCCATAAAGCTTAAAAGACTTTGAACTATTAATCTTCATTTTGTTGGGTGCGGAAGCTTGATAGGGATAAGTAGGGAAATGTAGCCTGAGAAGGTATGTTTTACAACTTAGGGAATTTGATTTTCAATCAAGGAATTAGAACTTGGGTAATAGATTCTATGATTTGGGTTAGCGTATCTAGGTGAAATCAACACCCTAGCATTTTTTTAGCATTGTTTAATTAGTTAAGTTGTTGGGTTTTGCATTTGTATTTAGTTTGTTAATCTTCCATCAATCCAATTTATTGTTTCTTCAATTAGGACTTAAACTAGGGAAATCGGTACTTAGTAACACTATCCTCGTGGGAACGATACTCTACTTATCACTTTATTACTTTGTGCGACTAGTATACTTGCTACATTTGCATGTTGTAGGAAACACACATCAAAAGTTTTGTGAAAAAATGAACAGTCATGCGCGTTTTTATAAAAACCAGGTTTCGCCTCGGCGAAGTTCTTCATTTTCAAACCCTAAAAACAACCCAGTCAATGCTGCTGCGAAGACAAATTCTTCGCTGCGGCGAAAAAATACAGTAGCTCATTGCCCCAGCGAAAAACTTTCTTCACCGCAGCGAAATTTCCCTTAATGATTTTTGCCAAACTTGCTTCGCTGCGGGGAAACAAAATCCTTCGCCGCGGCATAAAAATACAGACGCATCGCCCCTGTGAAAAAGATACTTTGCCACGGCGAAGTTTGGGACTTTTCGAATTCCAAATTTTCCACAAATGTTCTTCGCCACGGCGAAAACTAGACAATTCCATTTTCTTCCTTGTTTGACAATTCACCTGAAACACCAAAAAACACACAAATTAAACTTCATCTAAAATCATAAGAAAACTAAGCAAATAACAATAAGCAACAAAAAATGAAAACACTTGGGTTGCCTCCCAAGGAGCGCTTGTTTATAGTCGAAAAGCTCGACTCTTTCAAGTTCTCATGTGGGAATGTCAAGCCGGAGGGGAATTGACTTGCAACTCATCACTCCGTCAATGTACGGCTTCAACCTCTGGCCATTGACCTTAAATGTGCCTTTTTCTTCATGTGACACCTCCACCACTCCGAATGGGTAAACTCTTTTAACTATGAAGGGTCCAGACCATCTAGACCTAAGTTTTCCTAGGAAAAGCCTAAGTCTAGAGTTAAACAACAACACTTTCTGACCCACTTCAAATTTCTTCTCTCGGATATGCTTGTCATGCCACTTCTTGGTCGTTTACTTGTAAATTCTAGCATTCTTATAAGCTTCTTGATGGAACTCATCGAGTTCATTCAAAGTCAGCATCCTTTCTTCACCAGCAGCTTGTAAATCCATGTTGAGCTGCTTTACTGCCCAATAGGCCTTATGGTCGAGTTCTACCGGCAAATGACATGCCTTCCCATAAACCATCCTGAACGGAGACATACCAATCGGAGTCTTAAATGTAGTTCAGTAGGCCCATAATGCATCATCCAATTTCTGTGACCAATCTTTCCTAGATGCATTAACTGTCTTTTCTAAAATTCCCTTCAGTTCTTTGTTCGACAGTTCCACTTGCTTGCTGGTTTGTGGATGGTAAGGTGTTGCAACTCTATGTTTTACCCCATACTTTCCCAATAGCGCATCAAATTGCCTATTGCAAAAGTGTGATCCTCCATCACTAATGATTACACGTGGTACTCCAAATCTTGAGAAAATATTCTTTTTCACAAAATTAATCACTACCCTAGCATCATTAGACGGTAATGCAACTGCTTCTACCCACTTTGACACATAATCCACTGCTACCAAAATATATGTGTTCCCGCAAGAATTTGGGAAAGGACCCATGAAGTCAACTTCCCACACATCAAATAGCTCAACTACAAGGATGTTGTTCAACGGCATCTCATCTTTATTTGAAATATTACCACTCCGTTGACATTAGTGGCATTCCTGAACCATTCGGAAAGAATCCTTAAAAAGGGTGGGCCAGTAAAACCCAAATTGAAGAACCTTGGCTGCTGTCCTAGCTCCTCCAAAATGGCCACCTACTTCCCTCTCATGACAATGCCCTAGAATACTTTCCATTTCCTCTTCCGGAACACACCTACGTATCATCTGATCAGCATAGTGTCTATAAAGGAATGGTTCTTCCCAAAAGTAATACTTCAAATCAGAGAAAAACTTCCTCTTTTGTTGGAATGTCATGCCTATTGGGAGCACTCTCACCGATAGGTAATTCGCAAAATCTGCATACCATGGTGCCTCCTCCATTCTCATTAATTTCTCATCTGGGAACGTTTCTTTGATTTGGGATTCTTCTTCATTTCCCTGAATTGGTCATTTAATCCTTGACAAATGGTTCGCTACCACATTTTTCGACCCTTTCTTATCTCGTATCTCTTATCTCCAACTCAAACTCTAGTAGCAATAGGATCTATCTTATCAGTAGAGGTTTCGCTTCTTGCTTTGCCAACAGGTGTTTGAGTGTTGAATGGTCCGTGTAGACTATCACCTTGGCCCTTAGCAAATATGAATGAAATTTATCAAAAGCAAAAACCATAGCCAACAATTCTTTTTCAGTGGTGGTGTAATTCAATTATGCATCAGTGAGTGTTTTTCTAGCATATTGAATTACATGCAACACTTTGTTTTTCCGCTGTCCTAACACTACTCCTAAAGCAAAATCACTAGCATCACACATCAATTCAAATGGTAGTCTCCAATCTGGGACTACAATAATAGGTGCAGATACTAATAATTTTTTTTAGAGTTTGATAGGCATGCATGCATTCATCATTAATATCAAAAGCAACATCTTTAATCAATAAATTGCAAAGGGGTTTAGAAATCTTAGAAAAATCCTCGATGAACCGTCTATAAAACCCCGCATGCCCCAAGAAATTTCGAACTGCTTTAATATTGGAGGGTGGTGGCAGCTTCTTAATCACATCCGTCTTTGCTCGATCCACTTCTATTCCGTCTTTTGAGATTCTATGACCAAGCACTATCCCTTCCTGGACCATGAAGTGGCACTTCTCCCAATTGAGCACCAAGTTCGTCTCCTGACATCGCTGTAAAACAAAAGAGAGATTAGATAAACAATTATCAAAGGATGAACCAAAAACAAAAAAGTCTTCCATGAAGACTTCTATAAACTGCTCCACCATATCTCCAAAGATCGACATCATGCATCTCTGGAATGTGGCTGGTGCATTACACAAACCAAAGGGCATCCTTCGATAAGCAAAGGTGCCATATGGACAAGTGAAAGTTGTCTTCTCTTGATCCTCTTGATCCTTAAGAGCGATGGCAATCTAATTGTATCCTAAATAACCATCCAAGAAACAGTAATAAGCATGCCCTGCCAATCTCTCCAACATCTGATCAATGAAAGGAAGTGGAAAATGATCCTTTCTTATCGCTTCATTTAATTTCTGGTAGTCAATGCACACTCTCCAACCTGTGACCGTCCTAGTTGGTTCAATTCATTACTCTCATTCTTTACCATTGTGATACCTCCCTTCTTCAGAACCACTTGCACCGGACTAACCCATGGACTATCAGAAATGGGATAAATTATTCTTGCATCTAGAAGTTTCACCACCTCCTTTCTCACCACTTCCTTCATCGAAGGGTTCAATCTTCGTTATTGTTGAACTCTAGCCTTGATATCATCCTCCATGAGTATCTTATGCATGCAAAAAGATGGAGATATGCCTCTAATATCCGAAATAGTCCATCCAATTGCTGATCTATGTTCTCTCAAAACCCGAATCAATCGCTCTTCTTCCAAATTGCTCAACTTTGAACTGATGATTACTGGAAATGTTTCCAATTCTCCAAGATATACGTATTTGAGGTGGGAAGGTAAGGGTTTCAATTCAAGCTTTGAAGGTTCCTCATTTCTTTCCTTTGCCTTCTCTTTCTCAAAATCAAATTCCTCAAATTCAAGATCTTGGTTTTCATTAATCGGCTGAAGTGCTTCCAACAATCTAGCACATTCATTCTTTGCCGACTCCCCTACCTCTACTATTCTTGATTGGGCAATACACGCCTCTAGAGGTAGATGTGGAGTGTTCTTTTCAATGACCTCCGCTATTAGTTTATCCACCACATCAACACTAAAGTATGAATCCGACTCGGATGGAAACTTCATAGCTTCAAACACATTGAATGATACTGTTTCATCTTGAACCCTCAACAGTAACTTTCCTTCTTGCTCATCAATGAGTGCTCTTCCCATGGCCAAAAATGGTCGGCCCAAAATAAGAGGCATTTCCTTATCCTCTTCCATGTCCAATACAACAAAATATGCCGGAAAGATAATCTTGTCCACCTTCACCAACACATCTTCAACTATACCCCGTGGATGTTTTATGGACCTATCTGCAAGTTGCAACGACATGGTCGTTGGCTTCACTTGACCAATTCCCAATCTCCTGAAAACAGAAGAAGGCATTAAATTGATGCTAGCACCCAAATCACATAAAACACGATCAAAAGTAATATCTCCTATAATGCATGAAATAGTAAAACTCCCTGGATCTTTGAGTTTCGGGGGTAGCTTCTTTTGGAGAATGGCGTTGCATTCCTCTGTCAGCATCACTATTTCCTCATCCTCTGACTTTCTTTTGTTTGATAAAATCTCCTTGAGAAATTTTGCGTAACTCGGTATCTGATGCAATGTATCTACAAAAAGAATGTTAATATGCAATTTTCTAAATATCTCAATGAATTTGGAAAACTGCTTATCCTGATTCTTTTTCTTTAGTCTTTGATGAAACGACACAGGTGAAGTGTGATGTGCCAATTCTGGTGGTATCTCGGGGAATGACAATTTCTCTTTCTTCTGTCTTTGCCTCACTTCCCGTTTCTGTTCTTCTTCCCTAGGGCTAGATGGTTTCTCTTCAGCAACTATCTCCTCATCTACTTCCTCATCAAATTCTTCCTTTTCCCTTGGTGGCTTTTCTTCTTCTCTTGATTTTTCCAGTTTTTCCAAAACTGTCCCACTCCTCAAAATGATTGCATTTGCTTGCTCATAGGGGTTAGTCACTATGTTGCTTGGTAAAGACCCATGTAGTCTCTAATTTAGCTTTTCAGCTAACTGCCCCATATGTACCTCTAAGTTCCGAATGGACGCCCCTTGATTTCTGAAATTAGTTCTCGTCTCATTCATAAAACCTATGGTCTCTTGCATAAACTTCCCAAACGTGTCCTCTAATTTTGTCACTCTTGGGTCTCCTGGTTGATTATTCACCCCTATTTGGTTAGTTGGCAATGCTCTTTGGTTCCATTGATTATTTTCCTGGTTTTGATTGCCCCATGACAGATTTGGATGATTCCTCTAACCAGGATTATATTTGTTGGAGTACGGGTTGTTCGGTTGCCTTTGATTCCCTGCCAAGTAGTTAACCTGCTCCGATGATGATGCTGAAGCAAACGTATTCCCCACTTGATAGTCACTGCTCACATGATTACCTGCACAAAAATCACAAGTTAGTTGAGGAGCTTGAATGGAATTTACCTGCATACTTCCCAATCTGCCCTGAAGTGTTGTCAAGGGCCTGAAATGGCTGTATAAGCATCAATTTCATGAAGACCCATAGATTTCTTCGGTTGCACCCTCTCATTAGGTCTTTGATAAATTGTTGCTTGCCAAAACCTCAAGCAACTCATGAGCTTCTTTCGGAGTCTTATTCTGTAGTGCTCTTCCCGAGGCTACATCCACCATAGTTTGCACATTCACCATAAATTTGTTATAAAATGTTTGGACTTGCATCCAGACTGGCAACCCATGATGTGGACACCTTCTCAATAATTCTTTGTATCTCTCCCAAGCCTCATACAATGATTCCGACTCTTCCTGAATAAATGACGTGACATCATTTCTTAGCTTTGCCGACTTTGCTAGAGGAAAGAATTTGGTCAGGAACTTATGTGCTAAATCATTCCATGTTGTGATCGTTCCTGTTGGTAATGCCATTAACCATCCCTTAGCTTTATCCTTCAATGAAAATGGGAATAGTCTCAATCTGATGGCATCATCTGACACTCCGTTTGACTTGAAAGTATCACAAATCTCCAAAAAATTGGCAATGTGTAGATTTGGATCTTCCTTCAAATCACCCCTGAATTGAACCGACTACTGGATCATCTGGATGATTGCCAGCTTAATCTCAAAGTTATTGGCTTGTACCGCTGGTCTAGTAATACTCGACCTACTACCATCCATTGAGGGAACTGAAAACTCCCTTAGTGTTCTATTTTTTGCCATCTCTACAACTATGACTTTTGGTTCAACTGTAGCCTCTCTCTCTCTTCTATCTTTGTTCAGGCTTCGAGTGGTTCTTTCAATCTCAGGATCAACAGGAACCCTGGCTGATGTCTTGCTCTTCGCATAAACTACACAGAAAAATAGAGAGAGTGAGATCACAAACCAACCGAAAAGACTAACAAAAATTAAACAAACAACTATTAAGCAAAAATAAAACTCCAATCTAGCTAACATAAGAAAATTTTAATGTTAACACACAACTCAATCCCCGGCAACGACGCCACAAACTTGATGTGTGTTAATTACAACATGCAATGTGTAGCAAGTGTACTAGTCACAAAAAGTAATAAAGTGATAAGTAGAGTATCGTTCCCACGAGGATAGTGTTACTAAGTACCGATTTCTCAAGTTTAAGTCCTAATTGAAGCAACAATAAATTGGATTGATGGAAAATTAACAAACTAAATACAAATTAAAAAAATGTAAATGAATGATAATGAAATTAAAGCAAAACCCAACAACTTAATTAATTAAACAATGCTAAAAAATGCTAGGGTGTTGATTTCACCTAGATACGCTAACCCAATTCATAGAATCTATTACCCAAGTTCTAATTCCTTGATTGAAAATCGAATTCCCTAAGTTGTAAAACATACCTTCTCAAGCTACATTTCCCTATTTATCCCTATTAAGCTTCCGCACCCATCAAAATGAAGATTAATAGTTCAAAGTCTTTTACGCTTTATAGAATTCTATCTAGATTTCATAGATCGCTAAACCTATCTCTAGCGTTTGCTTAATCTACGGTATTTATCCCAAGAGGCACAATCACAAATCACTTCTCAGTCTCATTGTGAACAACACACATTTGAATGGTGATCAAGCATCCAAAAGTCATTAAGCAAAGAGATAAACACTCAATCATGAAATTAAAACTCAAAGTAAATCAATTCATATAAAATTGAATCATTGTATCAAGGTTACATCAAACCTTAGCTAAACAACTCAGTTCATACTAAAAAAAAAAAAAAAAATAACTAAAACAAAATGAATCAAGATTCATCATTGAAAAACAAGCACAAGATGGAGAAATCTTCTCTAATTTGAAGCCCAAATCTTCAATACTCTTTTCCTTCCAAGAGCTGCCTTCCAAATGACGAACCATCCCTCTTTTCTCTTCCTTTTCGCTCTAATTTATACCTCTCTCACTTAAGGATGAAGCCGTAGCAAGCCAAAATGTGTCGTTTCATTTTTACAGCTGATGCAGGTTTCGCCGCGGCGAAGCTTTTTCTTTGCCGCAGCGAGGACTTTCAGGCCAAATTTGAGCATGATAGAGTCTGAATCTGGAAAAGTGTTAAACATATTAATTGTAGTGCTTTCAATTATATTTCTATAGTTCAAGAATTAGCACAATCTGAGGTCTAAAGCTCAAGTTATGGCAGAAATACTGAAGCACGTCCAAAGACGTTTTTCTTGATTCGAGCGTACTTTTCACGACTTCAAGCCAAGTTTTCACCCTTGTCCAGTCAGAATTAGGAAAAACCCAAAACATGAAAGTTGTAGCTCTCCTTCTTAGATTTCAAAAGCTTCTAAATTCAGGTCATTCTGAGGTTTCAAGCTAAAGTTACACAATTTACGCTCAAAATTGTCATTTATGCTCAAAATCATCGTTTATGCATGCAAGGACAAATTAATAGAATTAGGTAGCAATTATGGCCCAAATTGTATGAAAAGTATCATAAATCCTATCAAAATTCAATGCAAAATCATAGTGTAAAATATGATTATCAGTTTACGGTGGCGGCAGGCGGCGGTAGGGTGGGGGTGATTTTGTCATAAATTAAAGTTTTATATAAGCGGAGGTGTCTTAGCTAAATTTGAAATATTGGGGGTTAAAAGAAATTATTCAAAAATTAATAATAAAAATAATATTATATTAATATTTAAAAAGAGGGCAATTTAGTAATTTAAATAACATACCCACCAATTTATTCCCTCTAACCAAACATATTAATATAACATACCCACAAACTAACAAAACATATTTTCCTAAAGATTCCCAGTAATCTTCAAGGTAATATAAAATTCCAGTAATCCAACATTCCCTGAACCAAACACACCCTTAATGTGTATCTTTAAAGCCCAAGTTAAGACCACCAACATAATAAGAATAAAAAAAATATATATATTTTTTGTTATATCAATGTAATCAATTTTTGTCTGTTAATGATTTGAATACATGCTCAAAAGACACACATCAAGACATCTTGTTTTGTGTGATTTTTTCATCAAGCTCAGAGAATTGCGAGGTTATAGCCTGATCCAGGACCAGTTCGACTCTACCAATTAGGGGTGTTCAAAAAAACTTGTTGGAACCGGAACCGGCGGGTACCCGGGGTTTGGTTCCGGTTCCAAATTTTTGGAATTGTTACTATGCGGTTCCGGTTCCTATAGTTTGGAACTAGAACCGGAACCAGGAACCAGGAACCGAGACTAATATAAAATAAAATTAAATATTAGGGGGTAAATAAAAACTTTTGTAGAAACAGTAATGTGAATACATTTATATTTATATTTCATAACATTTAAAGTAAGTTGGTTTGACTTTTGAGAATCTACCTTTACAAAGTAATGGAGTTTGTAATTTTGAATTTATAATTTGTAATTTTATTTTTTGTTAACAAGTGCCCGGATTGGGGGAGGGTGGGTATTTGTAAGTTTTTAAGGGTTTTTTGCCATTTTAAAAACTTTTGGGGGGTCATGTAATTTTACAGGGTACCCAGAATCGAACCGAAACCGTTGTTACAGATTCTAGTTCTGGGTACCTAGGAACCGGACCCATCAGTTCCGGTTCTGGTTCCAAATTTCAAGGAACCGTCGATTCTGGTTCTTTCAAAAAATGCAGGGTACTTGGAACCGAACACCCCTACTACCGATTGTCCGACCTAGCATATGATTTACAACCTAGTACAAGCTAGTTGCGACCAATCCTTACAATTGTTCAACCAATTCATAGATGACTTCAGATCCCGAGTATCTCGGAAAGGATCAGATTGACAACCATCTTTGCACAATCACAGTGCCCAATCGCAAGAATATTGGAGTTGCATTTCAAACTTAATTGTAATTTCTGTATTTTCGCTCTTTCCTTTTTACAAGCTCTATATATAAACCCCCTCCAACGTTAAGAAAGGGGTTAGCAAATATTTCTAAGACTGTCATTGTAAGCTCTCAAAGCAAATACAAAAACAGTAAATATAGGCTCAAGAGTTCAACTTGCCGAATCACCTTAAAAACCTCTTTGTCATTTACTTTACTGCATTTTATTATTTATTCACTGTTAGTTATCCGTGATCATGCACATGTCAGTGTTGATCCTGTCAAAGTCGATCGAATCACTATAGTTCGTGTGTTTTTGCATTGACACATCTATTATTTTATTTTTATTAAATTAATAAATAAAGTTTAAGTATTAATTTATTTTTAAAGTAAAGTTTAGATGCTTACTTGCTGGTAAAGTGACATGTACAGTTGACAGTTGAAAAGAAGACTAAAGAAAAGGCCTGTTTAGCCCCTTGTGATGCTGACGTGGATTTTGAGTGGGCGCATGCTAAGCCAACTGTTAGTGGGCGTTGATTCATTTGTCGAATTACATTAATTATTAAAATTTTAAAATATCTTCTAATAATTATTAAAAAAGCAATTTTCAAGGGAATTAATAATTTCCGAGCTCCTTTATTTTTATGTAATTATGAGTAAACTTTTTAATTATAAATTAATTCATTTTTTATAAAATAAAAATTGAGTATATTTACAAATTAATAGTCATTCCTTGTGCTTTTTTCTTCTTTTTTTTGTTTAAAAACAAATTGAAGTATTCATCAGTTGGTTTCGTTTTTGTTTTGTTTCAACTTCTATTTATTCTTTTCGTAAAGAGTTAAAGATGAGAATATTTTTTTAAAAAAATTAAAAGATATACTGAGATTTTCTAATTAAATCTTAGATTGTATTATAATATTAAATTGAAAACTTATGATATAAATTATATTATTGATGTATTTATTATTCATCAACAGCATTTTATTTAATTTAGAAATTAAATTTTATAAGAGCAATATTTTTTATTCATCAACATAATCATCATAAGTGTCTTACTTTAAGAAGACTTTAATGAAAATCAAATTCTTTAATCATCAATATTGATACAAATTAACGTAGTAGTTATCAACTCCATTATGAAATAATTTCATTACCAAAGCTCCTAGTTAGTAAATACGGGTACGGCAAAAAAACGATACGGGAATTTTACGGGTATAATACGGCAAATGGTGAAAAATACGTTTGTAAAAATTCAGTCATAAAATTCAGATACGGAAAAAATACGATTCGGATATATACGGGTTTAATACGACACATTGTCAATAATACGTTTTGAAAAATATGGCAATAGCAATCTTGGTTTTAGCACTTTTCAAAACATCCCAATTTAAATAATCCATTGTGGTCGACCCTACAATTTATTTTCCTTTTTATTTAAAGTATATTTAAACAATAACTAAGACTAGTATTTTTATCCGTAATTTTATAGCTACGCATACAAAATTTGGATTCCAATTAGTATAGTTGTTTTATTTTCTGAATTTAATTGGATAGTGCATTCAAAGGTCAAATAATAATAGTGTTATGAAATCTAAAAACATGACAGAGTGCACATGGGTTTACAATTTGCAGTTGGCGTTGGTTGCAAGTCGATGGTTTGTTGTTTTTTTCTTCTTCTTTAAGTATCTCGCCAATTCCAAATCCAAGCCCGACAATATTATTTTTTATGAATTCATGCTTTTCTTTTGCGCTTTGCCTTTACCTTCGCTTTCATAGATGATCTTTAGTCTTTTCATTTTGACCCATACAACACAAAACAACAGAACTAAATGAAATATTATGTTAAAACAGATACCAAATATAACTCTCACAAGCATTTCATCAAACATATTTCAAACAAATCTATCAATCCACCAACATAACAAATCCATCAATCCACCAGCCCCTATTACTACTACTCACACACCAAAGACAAACACAAACAAATCACCAACATACAAGATTCAAAGAGAGTTAAAAAAGAAGAGAAGAAGTGTGTAGCTTGAGGCTTGAAGAGTTGAAGTCTTGGACTTAAAGCTTGGAGAAGAGAGTTAAAAAGAGAAGAGAAGAAGAGATCAAGACTCAAAGAGTCAAGAGATGAAGAAAAAAGAGTTGAATTGTTGAAGATTTGAAGAAGAGATGAAGACTGTGGAAGAGAGAACCGAGGAAGAGGAAGGAGATTTTCTTTAATTTTAGTCAAACCCAACCAAAACGACGTCGTTTTGCCTTAACATTTAATTATTTTTTTGTCTCGCAAAAATTCGGCAAAATTGCCAGATAATTCGCGAATTATACGGATAGGGTATAAAATTCGTGAATTATACGGCAATTTCCCCTAATAAAATACGTGAATTCGCGTTTTATACGAGAATTATACGGCTAGCCGTATAATTCGCGTATAAAACGCGAATTTACTAACTAGGCCAAAGCTTTGTCAAAATCATCTCATTTCCAACTTATCTTTTAATTAACTCAATGAGAATCTAATCAATGAAATAACCAAAGAGATCAAAATTGAAATTTCTTTCACCATATTATTTAATTACTCAAATGAAAATATAAATATTAAAAAAGGAGATAATTAATATATAATTCTATTGTACAACGAGAGCCAAAGAAGAAAAATAGGAAAAAAATCGAGTCTTTCATATCTCGATACAAAGACTTGAATAGTGCATCCGTGTTCAATGATGTTACGATGTAAATGTATCGGTGAGATTCCAAAGATGATGATGGTACTAAGATTTTGATAACGCTAGGAAATGATAATTTAAGATTGGCGTCACAATACGTGCCACAAATTTTAGACGATGACAATGTTCAATAATATTATACCTTTTACACACACACACACACACATACACACATATCTAGCTCGTTGAGATATAGCTCGACCCAGCATAAGCTAGTCGTGACCAATTTCGACAGTTGTTCGACAAATCACAGAAAAACTCAAATCCCGAATATTTGGGAAGAGATCAGATCAACAACAATGATGGCACGATCTTAGCGCCTAATCACGAGAATATCAGAATTGTAATTCAAACATGATTGCAATCCCGATAATTACTCTCTTTCCTTGTTTAAAAACTTGTATGAAAACCCCTTCCAACGATGGGAAAGGGGTTAGCAAATATTCTAGGTAATTTATATTTATTGTAAGCTCTCTAAAAAGCAGTAAGAAAACAGTGGAAGTAGGCTCAAGATTCAAACTTCCTAAACCACTTTAAAAATCCTTTGTGTTCTTTACATTTATGCACTTTTTTCATTCAATTGCTGGTTTTCATTAAATCACTCACACACCCGATCTGATTCCACCAAGGTCAATCGGATCACTTTGCTTTGTGTAAATTTTGCATCAATATTATAGCACTAAAAGGAAGGCCTTCGCCTACTTTCTATATTTTCGGCAAGAAACAAGCAATTTTAGTGAACTGATCACTTGAAACTTTAGATGGCTCGTACTAGATCCAAAACCACTACCGAAAACCACGACAATGTGGAAATCGCCCATTAGGAGGTGCAACTGGCTACTCCTCCAGGTTGACCACCATTGCCGCTAGTGCAACAGGTCGCGAATCAACAGGGAGTAGAGACTTCAAATCTTGAGAATGGCCAGTTGATGGAGATGATAAGGACAATGGTTGTACAGGTGGCACAATAGAACGTGGCTGCATTAAGGAACGAGCAGTCTGACACCCAAGACCTCGATCAACCACGCTTCACAGAGGTTACTCTAATAGATCAAAATAACTTAGTCGACGACCAATCTAGCTCGTCGGCACCAAGGAGCAACCGTCACCCCTAACACTACAAGGCGCTTTACGCTCAAGAGCGTGAATCCCGCGGGCAAGTTAACCCTAGGAGGCGACCAGGCAAACAACCCATGGGAAAAAATGAAGGCAATGGTCGTCAAAGGGATGCTCGTCCTAATCGACGCAACAACCAATGCCAGTGTGCTAGTTTTAACCCACGCCAAAGGCGGGCTCAAACCTCGCAAGGTCGTAAGATGAGCCACGCATGCCAATCTCGCAATGATCGACGTTCTGGTTTTAACCAACATCGTGAACAACGTAACAAGGAGCATGATAACACTTACCATCCTAGCCATCATGACTCCATTTCACACACTAGCACGCATGATAGATCGGGCTCTCAAGCGACTGATCTTTGAGCTCATCTACTCAAGGAAGGTGTTTAGTGTTGGAAATGTAGATTTATTTAGTGATTTGGGGGTGAAACTGTAAGGAATTTAAGGGTTAATGCATGATTTATGATGTGAATTCTTGCATGTTTCATTGTCTTCTAAAATCATGGGTGTTATGTGTGTTTTCATGTGTTCAGGTGCAAAAAGATGGATTATTCATGCTTGTGCTGATGTTCGGACATCCTAGACCCTTTCGAGTGTGGATAAATCAAGGTGAGAAAACGACGCAAACCAAACTGCGCCTTAGTATAGAAATCTGGAGCCACAGCACAATGTCAAAGAATTGCGCTACTACAATTAAATCGAGCCGCGACGAGAATGCTTTTTGCCAAGAAGAAATCCAGAACGCTCTGGGGCTCCAACAACGAGTCCCGCGAAACCCTAAACGCATTAGATTGGGGCGCAAATCACGCAGAATGTAAAAATGTGACATTTCCATAATTTTGGCAACTAGTATTTACAAGTTTGCCATTTTGTCTAAAAACTATATAAAGGCAGCTTTAGTCTATTTTTAGGAAGTTTTTAGGTTTCATATACACATTTTGGAGAGAATTCATTTGGGGCTTCTTGGAAAGGTGGAGATTGGATAGAAGAGGAGGTTCTCTTCCACTCCTTCTACTTTGTTCTTCATGATTATGGTTCTAGGTGTAATCGTTTCTTTTCCTTTATATTGTAGTTTGTTTTCTAGGGATTTGATGTAATCAAATTGAAGGCTTGTGTTTTATTGTTATTCTTTTTGTTTGATCCATTCTATTAGGTTCTAGATTCATTCATTGCATTTAATTCAATCTTTAATTGATATTAGGGCTTGATCAACCTTGATGTTAGCTAATTGATAGTATAAGACAAGATTGTGTAAGGAATGACTGATTTGTAGCCTTGCCCAGGTATAGATTGGTTTTTGTCTTTAAGATCATCTTGTGCTTAATGGGTTTTTATTACTAGACTAGGATGTACGCCACTAGCTACATTAGTTGATGGAAACACTAGGTTATTCCAAATGACCGCGGTAATACCTTGGAAACAAGAGGCGCTGTGCCTATCTTGATTAGCTCTGTGAATGGATGATTTGTGTCTATGCAAACTGGTTCCTTCTTTAGTTAGACTAGGCTATATGCCATAGCTAGTTTAATTGATGAAAGCACTAGGTTTAACCTGATGATGTACGAACCCTAGAATGGAGTGGAGAGAACAATAGTTTGATGATGAACACATAGCCTGATAATTATGATGGAGTTAAAGCCCTAGGATTCTTTGTAGATAGTTAGATTTAGATTTACTTTAATGTCGTTTATATGTTTTCTTTATTTCATTCTTGTTTTGATTCATCAAGGCATAGTTGCTAGGATCACGAGAGCATTTCCAGTCTTTGTGGGATCGACCTTTACTCGTGCACTATGATGCAATTGTGACTCGTGCGCTTGCAAAGGATTAAAATTTGTATATGTCATAAGGCTAAACAGAGCTCACAGCCAGAACACTCCTTATGATGAGGATTTAGATCGGGGCAGAAAATGCTTGACGATCTAAGAGCCCACCTAAATAATTCAACGGAAGAAATAGTAAGTTCTCCATTCACGGAGGAAGTCCGTTAGGCCCCACTTCCTTAAGGATTCAGGGCGCTCGAGAACAAGTTCGATGGGAAAGGGATCCCAGAGACAACCTTGATTCTTTCAACAACCTGATGGAGCTACATCAGGTCTCTGACTTGGCAAAGTGCCGCTGTTTCGTGGTCACTTTAGTAGGAGATACCAAGAGGTGGTATAAGAGGCTTAAAGCAAACTCAATACAGTCTTGGCAACAATTATCTTTGTTGTACTTACAACAATTCCAAATAAAGAGATAGTTCACAGTGCCACTCAGGTATCGGAGTAATATTCGTCAGGAAAGAAACGAAACTCTGACCTCATATTTAACCATGTTCTTGAATGAACAGGCAAAGGTCGTAGATGCACCTGAGGAGTCAATCCGCACTTTGCTTATAAGCAGTTATAAGGCCACAGACAGAACTGTGGAAATAGCTTCAGAGTGAGGATCATGTGAGATAGGCCAAGTTCTATCAAATTGTCGTTAAACATCAATGAGTAGAAAGCTCACTAACTGCCTTAGTTAGAACCTCACCCAGAAGAGCCCCTGACAGGCGACAAAATCACCCAATAGACAAAAGGAGGGGCCATGATCGTAATGATAGGGACTAAAATAGGTTCTAAAAAAGGTAGAAAACAAAATCCCACAGGGGAAGGCAACCTTTTCCACAGTATGAAGAGTACACCCCCTTGACACAAGATGTAGCTCACATCTTTGAAGTCTCTTGTGAGGTTGTAAAATTACCTACGCCAGAGAGAATGAAGGGGGCACCTCGCAGAAGAGATCGCCAAAAATATTGCAGGTACCACCGAGACATTGTGCACAACACCAATGAGTGCCGGGCTCTGAAAGACGCCATTGAGGACCTGATTAGAAGAGGTCACTTGAAAGAATTCATCAAGGAAGAGCCAGCTCATGAAAATCCAAGCGAGCGGAATAATCAGATCCAACAAACCCAATTGAACAATGATGTGTTGGTGGGTAGGATCTATGGGGGACCTGACATTGCAGGAAGCTCCAGGCACTCACGCGAGCAATATGTGCAGGAAACCAAGACAAAATCGGTTCCTTGAGTAATGAACTGTGTAATCAAGCTACCTAAGCGGCCTTGAACAGAAAGTGAAGTGATAGGCTTCACTAAGGAAGAGTGCGACCAATTCCCTCGCCACAACCATGACGCGATTGTAATCGCAGTGAGAATGTGTAATGCCCAAGCTCTCCGAGTAATTATAGACAACAGTAGTGTAGCGAACATCATTTTCTGAGAGGCTTTCTAAGAAAGGAGGTTTATCGAGTGGGATCTGAGATCATGCCCATCGCTGCTATATGGATTCACCGGGGACAGTTTGGTCCCTAGGGGAACAATCGAGCTACCTGTGACTATTAGGGATAAGCCTCAGATAAGAATAGTGATGGCAAAATTCTTAGTGCTCAATTGTCCGACTACCTACAATGTCATCTTGGGTAGGCCATTCCTTGACGACTTAAGAGCAGTCACTTCTGTATGGTGTTAGGCCATAAAGTTCCCAACCCCAGATGAAATCAAAGTTATAAGGAGTTGTAGGAAAGACTCACGTGAGTGTTATAATTGGGTTATTCATGCTACACAAAAATGGGCACTCCCAAGAACCGTGATCATTGTTGAGTCTAAGCCAAAGCCCGTACCTTTGGAGGATACCATATATCCTATTAGAGTGGGTGCCCTAGAGCCAATCAATTATTGTAGAATTGACCTTTGTAATAATGTTCATTGATCAATAAAAAGGCATTTTATTCTATATCGCATAAATCATTATTGTATGTATTGATATATGTCCTTAGAATGGTAGAACCATGACGAGGGTATCAAGTGTTTCAAATCTTGGTAGTGAGAACCCTATGAGCACATATGGTGGCCATTCAAGAAACGTCTGCAGCCCTAGTATTATTCTAAAGTAAGGGCATAGATAATACAGTAAGGCTATCATAGTGTTGAACGACCTTGTCGAAAGGCAGTGACTGATCTCACTTGTTGAGGTTGTTTAGTGACAACCTAGTGCAACACATGGGTGCTTGCTGTAGGCAAGTTTATTGGACTGACCCACTAGAGGATTCCATATGGATGGTAACCCTAGTGTCTATAGAACAAATCCTCTAACGAATGGTGTGCATGTGATCCTTAGACTTGAGATCATAGGAGCACCTTATGCACCGATTGGTGTGGTTTGACACTAGCCCAACGTAGTTCTATTCAGAGCTGTCAATACTGTAGTGATTGGCTGCATCAAGGAGTGTATCAAGACTGTGGTGGATCGAAAGAGGATTCATCACTCCCGGGTACGGGAGAAGATATCTCATGGTGTAATTCAGTAAATGGCAATGACACTAAAACTGTGGCCACAGTAGGATTGTGTTGTTGCTCTATCCAGTTTATTATTCCGGTTATTGGTCCAGTAATTGAATACATACATATAGAGAGTAACTGAGGTTGACACTATTTCTGTGCCTCAGTCTCATTGAGATAACAGATGATGAAAGGATTGGATTGTACGGTAACCATATCGCTGGCAGTAAAATGCTTTGTTTGAATTCGAACTCATCGGGTGGCCATGATGCCTTGTTAAAATTATCTTAGTTTGTGTGTAGTGAGACGATTAATTGGTGTTAATCGCGATACTACACACTACCGATATGATAAGGAGCCTACGGGTCACACACATAGAAGATAATTTAAAAACCAATTTATAAGAAGGGCGTTTTCATCTTTTTAGGTAAAAGGGTATTTTGGTAATCTCAAAGTATAATTAAATTTGCTGAGGTTGTAGCCTTCATTTAATTTGATATTCAAATTTAATAAGTGAGATTATATTTAAATATGTGTATGCATATATTTAAATGAATTATTGTTATTGTTAAATGTTAATATGTTTTACATATATTAATTGAATTGAATTGAATTGAAATAATAATAATATTAATTAAAATATCTAAATGGGGTTGTTCGGGTTGGTGCCCAAGCCTA
Source organism: Pistacia integerrima (assembly GCA_026225825.1). Lineage (NCBI taxonomy): Eukaryota > Viridiplantae > Streptophyta > Magnoliopsida > Sapindales > Anacardiaceae > Pistacia > Pistacia integerrima. Next base: position 13,023,600 of record CM047749.1, read on the forward strand.
TTCCATGATGGAATAGGGCATTGTGTACACTATATAAGTGCAACACTTTGTGAATTAAAGAATGATTCATTCAATCACATTTAATTAAAAACTCCAGCCCCATTTTTTCTCTCTTCCCATGCCAATTTACATTTGGGTTGAATCAAATATCACTTGATTCTTGTTCTTGGTTCTTAAAGCTAAAGAGGATCTAGCAAATCCTTCTTTAGTTCCTTCGGGTTATCTTCGTGTGGACTACCGCTGGTTCGATTCTACTCTTGGATCGGTAGCCAAACCCATTCAGAGACAAGTTGGAGGAGCCTCCAAACGTGCGTATGATTTCTTAACTCTAAACTGATTTTCTGCAGATTCCGATTTAATGTATAAACTGAAAATTTGTGCCCTGATCTTGGTTCTAAGGAATGATCTATGTTATCTATAATTTTTGTTTTCCGCTGCCATGACTTGATCGTTTCTTAACAGTGGTATTAGAGCCTAGGGTACCAGATTTTACAGTTTAATGTATGGTTGATTATATGTATTTGATTGATAACATGTTGCCTTGTTGAATTTGCACAAAATCTGCCTTGAAAACATGTTTTAAGAAATCAATTTACTTGATTAATTTAATTTGTTGATGATCTGCAAGATTGGTATATTGGGATATGGATTTTTTTTTAAATCAGATGTTTAGATTGATTACAAAATCCGTTTGGCGTATTTTTGGTGGCTGGTTGAACTGATCAGATGTTACAGATCAGTGTACACTTGCCGTGACAATCGTTGTTTGGCATACTCGCTGATTGTAAATCAGCGCTCACCGCGGTGATATAACCCATCGCCGCAGCGATCGTCCTTAGCGTGATCGCTGATTTTCGCGATGATATAACTCATCACCATGTCAATTGTAGTTTAAGATCGCGCTGACAAAAATTAGCGCTTGCCGCGGCGATATAACCAATCGTTGCGGCAATCGCACGTGGTGCATGTACGTGACACAAATTAGCACACGCAACGGCGATGTAATCCATCGCCGCAGCAAGCGTACTTTCGAGTGCGCAGGGGCCAAAGTGAAAAGTTTCAAAATTTTTGGACCACATGTAGATCTGCAAATTGGCAAGGGGTAATTTAATTATCCCACCCAATTCAAAATTGATTGTTTTTGAAATGTATGCCATGTCCTTGTTTGTATATTGCATGGTGCCCGGTACACGAGCCTTAGACCTATGGTGAATGTTTTAAAAATTTTAGGTATGTATGGTTGTAATTTATTAAATAGGGCCTGCGTGTCCTGCCTTTCTCCCCTTCTCGATGTACATTCTTTTCTCATCTCATTCCCCTCGAATGTAAATTGAGGTTTCTAAATTTATTGATGTAAAGAATTTTGTATAATTATTCTCATTGTAAATTTAGAATGATGTTTTTGTAATGTACTTGAAGACGGATCAAGGAAGAGACAATCATACTTGAAGACTCAAGATTTTATTATAGGACCCTTAAGTGACCTACCGATTCCTCTAGGCTCAAGGAAATCTATTTTATTTGGGCCATGTACCGGCACATTTTAATATTTTAAAATGCATGCTAAGGTTGAATGTTCAATAACATGCCAAATAGTGTTCAATAATCTGGTGAGACATTAAATAATAACCCCTTAATTAAAGCATATTAAGTCACGTATACCTTCCATCACCATGGTTTTAATCAAACCACTGTTCGTCGGAACCTTGTTCATTAAAGGGAAGGGTACACTTCTATCAGTGGGAGGTTAAAATTCATTGGAGTTTTCCTTAATGGTGATGGGTTGACTTAAAATGACAGTTTTGCTTGTTTGCTAAAGCGAATTTTGACAAACATGTCATAGGCATAGTAGAGAAGTACACACATTGTGTGTACTGTTAGGAAACGATCAAGTCATGGCAGCGAAAAAATAAAAAATTATTTACAACATAGATCGTTCCTTAGAACCAAGATCAGGGCACAAATTTACAGTTTATACATTAAATCAAAATCTACAGAAAAATCAGTTTAGAGTTAAGAAATCATACACACGTTTGGAGGCTCCTCCAACTTGTCTTTGAACGGGTTTCGCTATCGATCCATGTGTAGGATCAAACCAACGGTAGTCCACACGAAGATAACCCCAAGGAACTAAAGAGGGATTTACTAGATCCTCTTTAGCCTTAAGAACCAAGAACAAAATCAATAATATTTTGATTCAACAACAAAAGCAATATGGGGTGGGAAGAGAGAAAAGGGGGCTGGAATTTTTGGTCAAAATGATTGAATGAATGAATATCTCATTTAATAAAAATCCTGCACTTATATAGTGCACACAATACCCTATTCCATCATAGAATAGGCTTCGGCACCAACCCAAATAACCCCTATGTCCAAACAGCCCCATTTAGATATTTTAATTATTATTATTATTATTTCAATTAAACTAAATTAATATTATATATATATATATATTAACATTTAACAATAACAATAATTCATTTAAATATATGCGAACACATATTTAAATTTAATCTCACTTATTTAATATCAAATTAAATAAAGGCTACGACCTAAGCAAATTTAATTGCACTGTGAGATTACCAAAATATATTTTCGCCTAAAAAGACTAAAACGCCCTTCTTATAAACTGGTTCTTAAATTATCTTCTATGTTTGTGACTCATAGGCTCCTTATCATACCAGTAGTGTGTAGTATACCAATTAATCATCTCACTACACACAGACCAAGATTGGCCCCTAGCAAGGCATCATGGCCACTCGATAGATTCGGATTCAGAGAAGCAGTTACCTGTCAATGATATGGTTATCGTACAATCTAATCATTTCATCATCTGTTATCTCAACAAGACCGAGGCACAGAAAAAGTGTCAACCTCAACTACTCTCGATATGTATATATTCAGTTACTAGACCAATGACCGGAAAAATAACCTGGATAGAGCAACAACTCAATTGTAACAACTGCTGTAAACTAATACAATGCATGCATAAAAACAATAGAAAATTGGGCCCAAAACTTCCTTTTCATTATAAGTCATATGTCTTTTATACACAAAGAACGTCATTTACAAAAATGCCATTTTTGTAGACAAAACAGGGAAACAAGTAGCTATTGCTCCTCGCGTGCCGACGCCCTCCGACCGCATCATCACCTAGATCCCGCATCCACAAAGGAAAATAACGGGGGTGAGCACAAAATAATGCTCAATAAGTAAACTCTCTATCGTCTATCCCCCGTATATATTACTTCTTAATTCTTCCTCACACTTTCTGTTGTTTCCTACTAAACGTCCATGGCCTCATCTTACCGGGAGGTACTCGGATGGCTGCTTCACACAACCCCATCCCACTCTTCATGATTGTCGGTGGAGTTCACATAGCACCAACCCTATCCTAGTGACTACCGAGGTGGAGATCACAAAGCACCTACCCAGTTTTTGTAACTATCGGGTGGAGACCACATAGCACCTACCCGTTCCTCATTACTGCAACCATCACCAAGCATTAACCCGTTCCTAATCACCGTCCGGGTGATGATCACAAAGCATCAACCCACTTCTACTAAATGCCGGGTGATGATCACAAAGCATCTACCCTTTTCTTATAATTAACCGGGTGATGATCACAAAGCATCCACCCGTTTCTACTAACTATCGGGTGATGATCACAAAGCATCAACCCACTTCTAATGGCTATTCGGGTGATGATCACAAAGCATCAACCCGATTCTTCGTAATTGTCGGGTGATGATCACAAAGCATTCACCCCTTTCTAATACCCTTCTCATTCACTCTATTCTAGCACTTCCCATTCTCTCTACTCTTAGAGTAGTTGCATCCACAAAGTTCTCTACACATAGGGCAAGTGCATACACAAAGCTTCCTACTCTTTCTTAGGTCACTTCTCAATGCACAAATAATGCATATGGATGGTTCATCCCCACTAATGCACTTATGAGATGCCAACATGCAATGTTGCAAGAATTAAGGTTCATTTCTCATTCTCAAACCTCTATTAGGCATTTCATCAAACAACTCAAGTGCATTATAAAACTCTACTATAGCAATGATTCTAACTCTTTCTCCAACCATCCAAAATGGGGAGAATGCCCCTCACATAGCCACAATTCCCCGCCAAAGAAAGACACTTCCAAAAAGGATTTCTCAATATCCTTTAATTCAATCTCAAACTACCTTTCCAACCCACATGTCATTTCTTATAATTGCAATGCATAAACAACCACAAAGCACTAGAAATCTCTATTTAAGCCTTAATAGCATGGCATATAACATGTATATCATATACATACATCATTGCTATCAAAACCCTAATCAAGAAAATTCTCAAATCTTAACTTGGATTGGGGTTTACTTACCTTGTTATGGAGAGACTTCACTAGCTCTTCCTTTTTACTTGATAAGCTTGACTTTTCTACTCTTAAACAAATGAACAAAAAAACCCTCAATAATCAAATATATTCAAAACTCACAAAGCTTCAAAACCAAAGCAAGAATCCTTACCTTAGAATGCCTTAGATTGATTTTTCTCCCCTTAATCACTCCAAAAGCCCTTAAAAACCCCCTTGAACAAAAGAAAGAGAAATTGAGAAGAAGCAAGAGAGGAAAGTGGCGTTGGAGAAGAAGAATGAGGGGTTTGCAATGTCTTAATTCCTTTTAATGAAATTTATACACAAGTATTCCCATTTTGCCCTCACTCTTCTTTGGGAATTCCATCTATATCCTTTGATTCATTACAAACACACCCCTATATCAACATATTCTCTATGAAAAATCCTTTCAATTTACTCCCCACTTTTCCTGCTAATTAGGGGTAGAATGGTCAAATTGCCCCTAGGGAAGAAAATATCTAAAACTTAGCAACTTTGGTCGGCCTGTCGCCGCGGCGAGGAATATTCTGTCGCCGTGGCGAAACCTGCCCAGCCAGCCTTCCCCGTGGCTTCAACACCTCGCCGCGCAAAGATTATTCTTCGCCCCGGCGAAGACTGAAACACTAAACTTCTTCTATTTTCAACCAATTTCAGGGCAAGTATTCAACATAACACTCAATCAAAGGTCAACCAACAACAATACCAAGAAACCAACTCAAATAAGAGCAAAAGAAGAAACAATAACTACATACCTCAAGTGGGGCGTTACATCAATCCCACTGTGGCCACAGTTTTATTGTCATTGCCATTTACTAAATTGCACCGTGAGATAACTTCTCCTGTACTTGGGAGTGATGAATCCTTTGTCGATCCACCATAGTCTTGATACACTCCTTGATGTAGCTAATCACTATCGTATTGACAGCTCTAAATAGAACTGCATTGGGCTAGTGTCAAACTGCACCAATCGGTGCATAAGGCCCTCTGGTGATCTCAAGTCTAAGGATCACATGCACCACCATTCATTAGAAGATTTGTTCCATACACACTAGGGTTACCATCCATATGGAATCCTCTGGTGGGTCAGTCCAGTGAACTTGCCTACAGCAAGCACCCATGTGTTGCATCAGGTTGTCACCAAGCAACCTTGACAAGTGAGATCAGCCACTGCCTTTCTACAGGGCATTCAACACTATGATAGCCTTACCGTATTATTTGTGCCCTTACTTAAGAATAATACTAGGGCTATGAACGTTTCTAGAATGACCACCATATGTTCTCATAGGGTTCTCACTATCAAGATTTGAAACACTTGATACCCTTGTCATGGTTCTACCATTCTAAGGACATATATCAATACATACAATAATGATTTACGCGATATATAATAAAATGCCTTTTTATTGATCAATGAACATTATTACAAAGAGTCAATTCTACAATAATTGATTGGCTCTAGGGCACCCACTCTAACATGTACGTGGTGACATGTAGTGTCCACTTTACTGATACTGAGAATCACACTTGAGGACGATGGCTAAGCCATTGGATTGTGTGATTAGCTTGTTGGCTTCTTCACATTAGAGGTTGATAGTGGGAGCTATCAACTGGTGTGGATTAAGTTTGTTGGCCTACTAATTAACCTATTTTGACTTGTTCGCCAAAGTGAAGGTTTAAATGGGCCGAATTGGATCTCAGCCCACTAGGAAAGCCAATGGGCTTTCCAGAGTTAATAGTGAGGGCTATTGACTTGAGGAAAATAGTGGGAGCATCGTTTAATAAAAGACCATATTAGATAATAATGAACTTTATAATGCCTTTTTCTTTTCTGCAATTGTAGATTCACCAAAAATGAGCATTATGAACCTGCGACCGATAATCAAGAAAGAAAGGTTGGATGGATCCAATTTCTGAGACTGGTATCGTAATCTTCGGATTATATTTAAGCCGGAAAAGAAATTGTATGTCCTTGAAAAGCCATACATGGCTGAGCCTGATCTTGATGCCACTCAGGAAGTAAAGGACACTTATCAAAAGTTCCTTAATGATGCTGATGTCATTCAATGCTTGATGTTAGCATCGATGACACTAGTGTTGCAAAAGCAACATGAGAATATGGAAGCTGCTGCCATTATTCTACACCTCAAGGAGCTTTTCGAAGGAAATGCTCAACATGAAAGGTAGAAGGTGTCAAAAGCACTGTTTGGAAGTTGCCTGACTGAGGGAGCCCAAGTTGGCCCTCATGTGCTCAAGATGATCGAGCACATAGAGAGGCTTGAGACTTTAGGATTTGAGTTGGATGCAGAATTACAAATGGATTTAATTATGCAATCCTTGCCTGACTCTTATGCACCGTTTATAATGAACTTCAATCTGAACACAATGGTGAAAACCCCTGTTGAGCTTTTGAACATGTCAAGATCAGAGTAGGACTTGAAGAAGTCCAAGCGCGTTTTACTGGTAGCTACCAGTAAAGTAAAGGGTAAGGGCAAGGGTAAGGCCAAAGCCAAACCTAAGCCCAAGCCCAAGCCCAAAGGACAAGGTGTTTTTGGGCCTGAGAGTGGCATAAGGAAGGGCGAGAAAGTAGTATGCTTCTATTGTGGCAAGCTTAGCCATTGGAGGAAACACTGCAAGGCTTTCCTTGCAAGTAAGAAGAAGTCAGATGCTTCGACTTCAGGTATATTTATGATTGAGATTAACTTCTCCCCCTCAACATCTTGGGTCATTAACATAGGATGTGGTACTCACATCTGTACTGATGTGCAGGGACTAAGACAGAGTAGAGTGCTCGCCAAGGGAGAGGTGGACCTACGAGTTGGAAATGGAGCACATGTGGTTACATTGGTTGTAGGGACTTACTGTTTATCTTTGCCTATGGGCTTGTTGTTGGAACTACATAACTGTTATTACGTACCTTCTATTTCTAGAAATATTATTTCAATATCTGCTTTGGATAATATAGGGTATCATTTTGAGATATCTAATGGATTGTTGTCCTTTAGTTTGACTGGTATTCTATTTGGAATTGCAAGGTTATATAATGGGTTATATGTTCTTGATTTAAACAATAAGGATAATCTCAATGTTGAAACCAAGAAAGCTAAACATAGCGATCAAAACTAGACATACCTTTGGCACTGTAGATTGGGTCATGTTAATAAGACCCACACTACAAAACTTCAAAAGGATGGAGTTTTGGACCCTTTTGACTTTCAGTCATTTGAGGTATGCGAGTCATGCCCATTAGGCAAGATGACCAAGTCTCCTTTCACAAGACAAGGTGAAAGAGCTGCTGAACTGTTAGGCATCATCCATAGTGATATATGTGGTCCACTAACGCTTGGGCCGAGGTGGATATTCATACTTCATCACATTTACTGATGATTTTAGTAGATATGGTTATGTCTACCTTATGAGACATAAATCTGAAGCCTTTGATAAATTCAAAGAATTCAGGAATGAAGTATAGAATATGTTGGGCAAAAGTATTAAAGCTTTTCGATCGGATCGAGGAGGTGAATACTTAAGCTAAAGATTTTCTGAATACCTGAAGGAATGTGGGATAGTATCACAACTCACCCCTCCGTATACACCCCAGCACAATGAAGTGTCTAAAAGGAGGAATATGACCTTACTTGACATGGTTAGGTCCATGATGAGTTTTAGTGATCTACCTGCATCATTCTGGGGTTATGCCCTAGAGACTGCGACTAACGTTTTGAACCGTGCGCTGTCAAAGTCTGTAGATAAGACTCCATATGAACTATGGAGTGGGCGAATGCCCACCTTGTCTTATCTAAGGATTTAGGGTTGTGAAACTTATGTTAAAAAATTGACTTTAAACAAGCTGGGCTCAAAATCCTGTAAATGTATATTTGCGGGGTATCCAAAGGAAACCAAAGGATACTATTTCTACCACTCAGAAGAGCGCAAAATTTTTGTTGCTCGTTCTGGCATCTTCCTAGAAAAGGATTTTTTTTCTAAGAAGTACTAGTGGGAGAAAAGTAGAACTCAATGAAGTTCTAGAACCATAAAGTATACCAGACAAAGGACAGGATGATGTGCCACAGTAAGTGGTTGAACATTATGAGGAGGTTACTCCACAACTTGTGGATCAAAGTGAACCGCCTCAGGTAGCACAGGAGTTACGTAGATCTGGGAAAGTATTCCATGAGCCTGAGAGATACGATTATCTCGTGACTCAATATGGTGATGCACTAGTCTACCAAGACGATGAACCCAAAACCTACGAAGACACTATATCAGATTCAGATTCAGATTCAGATTCCGTTAAGTGGCTTGAAGCCATGAAATCTGAGATGGACTCTATGTAACAGAACCATGTATGGTCTCTGGTGGAACCACTTGAAGGGGTAAAACCCATAGGGTGTAAATAGGTCTTCAAGAAGAAGACTGACGTGGATGGCAAAGTGCACACTTATAAGGCACGACTGGTTGCCAAAGGTTTCAAACAAATTCATGGTGTTGACTATGAAGAAACCTTTTCATCAGTTGCCATGATTAAATCCATTCGGATTATGCTTGCGATTGCTGCATATCATGACTATGAGATTTGGCAAATGGATGTCAAAACAGCTTTCCTAAATGGGAACCTTGAAGAGGATGTGTATATGACACAACCTAATGGTTTCATTCTTGATCGGCAAGCTGACAGGGTATGCAAGTTGCAAAGATTCATTTATGGACTCAACCAAGCTTTAAGGAGCTGGAGCATTCATTTTGATGAAGCCGTAAAAGAATTCGGTTTTATCAAGAATGAAGATGAACCCTGTGTTTACAAGAAAGTGAGTGGGAGCGCAATGGTATTCCTAGTGTTGTATGTCGATGATATACTTCTGATCGGGAATGATATACCGAGCTTGCAATTGGTAAAGACTTGGTTATCCAAGTGCTTCTCCATGAAGGACTTAAGGGAAGTAGCCTACATCCTTGGAATAAAGATCTATTGTGATAGATCACGTAGGTTGCTTGGCTTAAGTCAGAGTACATATATTGACAAAGTATTGAAAAGATTCAGTATGGAAGAATCCAAAAAGGGATTTCTTTCGATCTCGTGGTGTTTATCTCTCTAAGGATATGTGTCCTAGAACACAAGATGAGAGAGATAGGATGAAGAGGATCCTATATGCATCAGCAACTGGATCCATCATGTATGCCATGCTATGTACTCGAATTGATGTCTCATATGCTTTGAGCACTTATAGTAGATATCAATCGGATCCAGGTGACCGTCACTGGATGGTTGTCAAGAACATTCTTAAGTACTTGAAGAGGACTAAGGATATGTTCTTGGTTTATGGAGGGGAAGATGAGCTCATTGTAAGAGGATACAGTGATGCTAATTTCTAAACGGACAAAGATGATTATCGATTGCAATCAGGGTTTGTATTTTGTCTCAATGGGGGTGTAGTGAGTTGGAAGAGCTCCAAGCAAAGCATTGTAGTGGACTCTACAATGGAGGCTGAGTATATTGCTTTATCAGATGCGGCCAAAGAGGCAGTCTAAATTAAGAAGTTCGTCATTGAACTTGGTGTGGTTCCCACAATTGTTGATCCAATAGACATCTATTGTGACAACAATGGAGCAAACGCTCAAGCTAGGGAACAACGGTCTAATCAAAAGTCCAGACACATTCTTAGACAATTCCATCATATCAGAGAAATAGTTGAGAGGAAAGATGTGCAGATTAGTAAAGTGCATACTGATGACAATCTCACAGATCCACTGACAAAGCCTCTGTCGCAGCAGAAGCATGAAAGGCACTTGAGATCATTTGGTATTAAATAAATGAATGATTGGCTGTATTACAAGTGGGAGATTGTTAGAGTAGGTGCCCTAGAGCCAATCAATTATTGTAAAATTGACTCTTTGTAATAATGTTCATTGTTCAATAAAAAAGCATTTTATTCTATATCGCGTAAATCATTATTGTATGTATTGATATATGTCCTTAGAATAGTAGAACCGTGACGAGGGTATCAAGTGTTTCAAATCTTGATAGTGAGAACCCTATGAGCACATATGGTGGCAATTCTAGAAATGTCCATAGCCCTAGTATTATTCTTAAGTAAGGGCACAATAATACGGTAAGGCTATCATAGTGTTGAATGACCTTGTCAAAAGGCATTGACTGATCTCACTTGTTGAGGTTATTTGGTGACAACCTGGTGCAATACATGGGTGCTTGTTGTAGGCAAGTTCACTGAACTGACCCATTAGAGGATTCCACATGGATGGTGACCCCAGTGTCTATGGAACAAATCCTCTAACGAATGGTGTTGCATGTGATTCATAGACTTGAGATCATCGGAGCGCCTTATGCACCGATTGGTGTGGTTTGACACTACCCCAACGCAGTTCTATTCAGAGCTATCAATACAGTAGTGATTGGCTACATCAAGGAGTGTATCAAGACTATGGTGGATCGACAGAGGATTCATCACTCCTGGGTACGGGAGAAGTTATCTCACGACGCAATTCAATAAATGACAATGACACTAAAACTGTGGTCATAGTGGGATTGAGTTGTTACTCAATCCAGTTTATTATTTCAGTCATTGGTTCAGTAACTGAATACATACATATCAAGAGTAATTGAGGTTGACACTATTTCTGTGCCTCGGTCTCATTGAGATAACAGATGATGAAAGGATTGGATTGTACGGTAACCATATCGCTGATGTGTAGTTGCTTTGTCAATCCGACCCATGCGGTGGCCATGATGCCTTGCTAGGGGCCAATTTTGGTTTGTGCGTAGTGAGATGATTAATTGGTGTTAATCACAATACTACACACTACTGGTATGATAAGGAGCCTACGGGTCACACATATAGAAGTTAATTTAAGAGCCAGTTTATAAGGGCGTTTTCGTCTTTTTAGGCAAAAGGGTATTTTGATAATCTCACAGTGCAATTAAAATTACTGAGGTTGTATCCTTTATTTAATTTGATATTAAAATTAAATCAGTGAGATTATATTTAAATATGTGTACGCATATATTTAAATGAATTATTGTTATTGTTAAATGTTAATAAATTTTACATATATTAATTGAATTTAATTGAAATAATAATAATAATAATTAGGGTCCGTTTGTTTTAATATTTCATATCCTATTCCCAATGCTATTCTCAAAGAAACTGTTTGTTTCATTATCCTCAAAATACTATTATATTTTTTCCAACTATATTTTAAATCCCTTAAGTTTATTAATTTAACTAAACACCCTCAGAAAAAAGTTTAAAAATTAACAAAAACACCACCACACAACCACATTTGTCAGATTCCGGCCACCCTTGTCTGAAGGTGGCCGTAATCTGGTATAATGTCACACTACCGACTGGATCTGGTCGATAGTGTGCTGATCTATCATTTTTCGGCCATATCCATGGCCAAAGTTCTGGCTATTGACGGCCAAATCTTTGGCCATAGCTGGTCATCAACGACGGCCATATCTTTGGCCGTTGATGCTAGATCTGGCCATCAACGGCCAGAAATGGCCATAGATTTGGCTTTTTCCAGCCAGATCTGTGGTGGATCTCGCCGAAAAAGGCCATATCGGTACACGAACAGCTAGATCTAATCGGTCGTGCGTCGTAATGCCAGATTCCGACGATGGTGGCCGGAATCTGGCAACTGTGGGTGGGGGTGTTTTTGTCATTTTACAAATTTTTTATAGATTGGGGTGTTTTGTAAATTAGCAAACCTAGAGGGTTGTTTTGGTTAATTTTCAAATCTTACCTCTTTATTCTCACCTAACTCTCAAAATATCAAAAATCCTATCCAAAATACTAAAACAAACGGACCCTAAAATATCTAAATGGGGCTGTTTGGACATGAGGCTGTTTGAGTTGGTGCCCAAGCCTATTCCATGATGGAATAGGGCATTAAAGAACGATTCATTCAATCACATTTAATTAAAAACTCCAACCCCCTTTTTTCTCTTTTCCCACGCCAGTTTACATTTGGGTTGAATCAAATATCAGTTGATTCTTGTTCTTGGTTCTTAAGGCTAAAGAGGATCTAGCAAATCCCTCTTTAGTTCCTTGGGGTTATCTTCGTATGGACTATCGCTGGTTCAATCCTACTCTTGGATTGGTAGCGAAACCCATTCAGAGACAAGTTGGAGGAGCCTCTAAACGTGCGTATGATTTCTTAACTCTAAATTGATTTTTCTGCAAATTCTGATTTAATGTATACACTAAAAATTTGTGCCCTGATCTTGGTTCTAAGGAACGATCTGTGTTGTATATAATTTTTGTTTTCCGCTGCCATGACTTGATCGTTTCCTAACATATCCTCGCATCTATAAAGAAGAGCCAGTAGCAGGGTTAATAGAAGATCTGCGAGATGTACCTATTAGCGAGGGAGACCCAACTCGAGTTCTAAAAATTGGAACCAGACTGAGTGATGAGTTGGAAAATAGTCTAGTAGCGTTCCTGAAGAAGAACCTCGACGTGTTTGCCTGGGTACGTGCAGATATGGTGGGGATCATCCCCGAGGTAATGTGCCATAAATTGTACATCGATTAGGAGGCTCGCCTGATTAGACAAAAAAGAAGGTCTGTGGATGCTGAGTGATCTAGAGTGCTCAAGGATGAAGTTGATAAGCTCTTGAACATCAACTCCATTTGGGAAGTAAAGTACTCGGATTGGCTCGCCAACCCAGTCTTAGTGAAGAAGTCAAATGGCAAGTGGCGGACTTGCGTCAGCTTTACTGATCTGAAGAAGGCCTGTCCTAAAGATAGCATTCCGCTACCCCGGATTGATCAATTAGTAGATACGATAGCAGAGAAAGCACTACTAAGCTTCATGGATGCTTACTTGGGATATAATCAAATCCTGATGTATTAGCCCAATGAAAACTACCTCTTTTATTACTGACCGGGGTATCTACTATTATAAGGTTATGTCGTTCGGCTTGAAGAACACTGGGGTGACCTACCAGCGTTTGGTAAACCAAATGTTCGCCGAACAAATTGGTAAGACCTTGGAGGTATATATTAACGACATGTTTGTCTAATCTAATGTCGCTGAGAACCGTATCAAGTATCTAGGGGAAATGTTTAGTATTCAGGAAATATCGGATGCGGCTAAATCCTTTGAAGTGTGCTTTCAGAGTCAGCTTGGGAAAGTTCTTAGGCTTCTTAGTAAATAAGTGAGGTATTGAAGCTAGCCTGGACAAAGTTCAAGCTCTCTTGAACATGCAAAGTCTGACTAATATAAAACAAGTTTAGAGTTTGACAGGGCAAGTGGCCGCACTAAGCTGGTTTGTCAAGTGCCTACCCTTCTTTGAAACTTTAAAGGGCAACAAGAGTTTCAAATGGACAGAGAAGTGCGAGAAAACATTCCAGGATTTGAAGAAGCACTTGAGGCAGCCTTTTTTGTTGTCGAAGCCTATTCTGGGTGAGCCCTTATTATTGTACCTATTGGTATCCGAGTCCATGATTAGTGTGACCTTGGTACATGAGGAAGGGGGAGTACAGAGCCAGTGTACTACGTGAGCAAGCAATTACTCAATGCAAAAAAAAGGTACCCAGAAATGGAAAAGCTCGCTTATGCACTCATAGCAGCCTTTTTTGTTGTCGAAGCCCATTCTGGGTGAGCCCTTATTGTTGTACCTATCAGTATCCGAGTCCATGATTAGTGTGGCTTTGGTACATGAGGAAGGGGGAGTACAGAGCCAGTGTACTACGTGAGCAAGCAATTACTCAATGAAAAAAAAAAGTACCCAAAAATGGAAAAGCTCGCTTATGCACTCATTATAGCTGCCCAGAAATTGCGGCCATACTTTTAGGCACACTCCATACATGTCTTCACACTGAGAAAGATAATGCAAAAGCTCGACGCATCAGGAAGATTGATTTAGTGGACTATGGAGCTTAGTCAGCATAACATCAAGTATTTCCCGAGAACAACAATTAAGGGACAAGCTTTGATTGATTTCATCTTAGAGTTCTCATATTAGCCTGAAGGGGAGGTAAGCTTGCCTGACGTGAGCACCTCAGAAGAGAACACGCCAGCAAGGTCAAAGCTCAACAATTTATGGCAATGGACCTTGTACATAAATGGGTCCTCACATTAGAACGGGGTAGGAGCCGCTCTCCTACTCGAAGGTCCTGAAGGGAATCTAATCTGAGTTGTAGTCATATTTGGGTTGTCGCCTCGAATAATAAGGCAGAATATGAGGCCATGCTCGTGGGGATTCGCCTTGCCAAAGAAATGGGGGCAAAGTCAATCAAAATTTTTAGTGACTCCTAGCTTGTGGTCCACCAAATTTTTAGAGAATATCAGGCCAAAGAGGACAAAATGGCGTCCTATCTTCAGAAGGTAAAATCTGAACTTGAGCATTTCAAGACTTTTGCAGTTTTGTAGATTCCAAGGGAGAAGAATTTAGTGGCTGATGCTCTAGCTCGCCTGGCTTGGGCGATGAGCAAAGAAACAACTGATTCCATTCCTGTTAAATTCCTTCGAAGTCCAAGCATCCTCGTATCACAAGAAGCGGTTTTGGTTACAGGGCAAAGGTACAACTTGAGGGATTCAATAACCGCATACTTGAGAGATGGGACAGTGCCCAAGGGAAGAAATGAAGCCAAGACCCTTCGAGCAACATCAGCTCGGTATACGCTTATCAACGACAGGTTGTATAAGCGAGGCTATAACTCCCCGCTCTTGCTATACGTTGATCATAAGGATGCAGTGTACATCCTAAAGGAAATCCATGAGGGTATTTGCGAAAATCACACTGGGGGCATATCTTTGGCATGCAAGGTGCTCCACTAGGGATATTATTGCCAGATATTCTTCGACGATTCAGCTGACTTCATACGAAAGTGTGATAATGTCAGAGGTTTGCAGATATTTCATGAGCTCCACCCCAAGAGTTGACCAATCTGACAAGCCCATAGCCATTCACGATTTCGGGGATTGATCGGATAGGCCTTTTGCTTAAGGAAAAAGGAGGTCAAGTTCGCGGTGGTCGCAATTAACTACTTCATCAAGTGGGCAGAAGTCGAGCCTTTAGCTACCATCACTTTGAACAAGCTGATGGATTTCATCTACAAAAATATCATTTGTAGATTCGGAATCCCCCATACAATCATAACCGACAATGGGAAATAGTTTGATTGTGAAGACTTCCAATCGTTTTGTTAAAGGCTTAGCATTAAGAAAAGCTTCTCCACTGTTTACCAGCCTTAAGCTAACGGTCAAGTAGAAGCCATCAATAAGGTGATCAAGCACACCCTCAAGAAGAAGCTCGACTCTCTTAAAGAAAGATAGGCAGACGAACTACTAGAGGCCTTATGGTCATACAGAACGACAGCGAGAAGCTCGACAGGAGAAATCTCGTTCTTGCTTTCTTATGGATGCGAGACGATGGCCTTGGTTAAAGTCGGGATTAGTTCGTTTTGGAGAGAGGTTTTTGATAAGGAAACAAATGAAGATATTCTTCGTTTGAGACTGGATTTAATCGAAGAACACTAGGCTAAATCTCAGTTAAGGGTTGCTTTTTATCAACAGTGAGTTAAAAGATATTTCAATTCTAAAGTCAAGAATTGAGACTTCGAAGTGGGCGACCTAGTTCTCAAAAAGTTTGTCCCAAGTACACAGAATCTGAACTTGGGGGCACTTAGGCCCAAATAGGAAGGTCCTTTCAAGATCTCTGAAAAACTCACACCAAGAACCTTTCACTTGGAACACCTTAATAGAGAAGTTGTATTACGAGCATGGAATGCCGAGCATCTGTGGAGATACTACTAATAAGCAACTTAGGTTCAATTTTTTCCTCTATCTTTTTTCTTCCAATATCAAATGTAAAGGTCTCTTATGGCCAAATCTTAATTACCAATAAAGAGGTATTATTCAGAACATCCCTTTTGTTTATTATTATTTATCTGCTATTTCAAAATCGCAACCTAAGCGATAACATAAAAAAACTCGGAGTCCAAAGTTCCAAAAAAGGCAACTTAGCTTTATAAATCACGCTATAATTCAACTCATCAAGGGAGAAATTCCCTGACACGACGAAGTTAAAACTCGAAAACACTCGAGTAAAACACGTCGAAAGAAAATCAGTCATAATTCGATGACCAAAACGCGAGACGGGCAACCAGCCCAAACTTGACGTTGTCCCAAGAAAGATTTTCTTGTTTGTTCAAAAAGTTCCTAAAGAAGCGAGCTATGCATAACTTGGAGCAAATTTGAATTTTCTATGCTAAGTTTGCTTAGAACAATTGAAATCACTTCGCAGGAATAAAATTATTGCACGACAAAAAATGGGAAAAGTTAAATTTTCATTGATCGGTCAATGTTTAGTTACAAAAACTAAACTAAAAACAAAACAAAAATAAAATACAAAAGTTCATGCTGCAGAGGTCGGAGCATCTTCAAGTGCAGGAGCTTGAGGGGCATCTTCGGGAGCAGGAGCTTGGGGAGAGTCTTTTGATGGCTTGCCCGATGGAAGGTCACCAGCATTAGTTGGAGGCGGGGCTAGCATGTTTTGGTCCTCAACCTCTTGTTGGACCTTGACCTCTTCCTCTTCATTTCCTTTTTCTTTATCCTCGCTCTCATCAAAGTCGGAGTTGTTTGAATAAATAAACTCCAAGCCCTCCGCTTCGGCCTTCATCCTCCAAATTTCTTTCTGATAAATGGCGGGAAGAAAGAGAAGTCAAGCGAGGGATGAGCCTCCCATAGGCACTGGACCAAGTAGACTGATGTCTCTTAGGCGTGGCCTTTGACCTCTAACTTTAGCTCCTTAACCTTTCTTTTGAGGTTAAAAACTTATGCTTCAACTTCCTTACGGTCCTCCTTCTCTTGGAAGACTTGGCCTGAGGCATCCAAGTATTTGGCTTCCCAATTCGATGTAGCTTTTTGAGCCACGGTAAGCTCAGAAGGCAACTTATTGTTGGCACCTCGCTGCTGTGCCAAGTCTCTTTTAGCCTTTTGTAGGCCTGTCTCAGCTTTTTGCCAGGTAACCTAGCTCATTGAGAGTTTGTCAAGAAACTCTTTCTCTTTGACTACGAGGGCCTTGGCCTGCGCTTCCTTAAGTCGCTCAAGCTCGGCTCGCAGTGACTATCTATCCTTTTCTACCACCTTGCCCCTTACTAAGGCATCTTCTTTGAGCTTCTCTGCTTCTTGCCAACCCATGTACGTGCCTTCCAAGGTTGGGTAACTCCCCTAAAAAAGGAGTTTGGTCACAGTGCTAGCCTCAAAAGGAAAAAGCAATTAATAAAAGAGAGGGGGAAGACCTTGGAGCAATTTAAGAGAGGCGAACTACCTATACCTTGGTGACATAGCTATGATAATCCTAGGATTATACTATTTTCTATACGATTTTTGTAGGATTTCAGATACTTCTTACTAGTTTTGTGCTTGAATTATTACTTAATTTTACATATTTTATGTTTCAGGCCAAAACATGCAGTTGGAGCAAAATAGAGCAAAAAGAGTTTCTGGACCTAGAATCGAGCAAAATTTAGAAGATCAGGGGAATTCTAATGCTGATTGGAAGCACCCTTGGAGTTGTTCATTTTGAAGATCAGGAAGATCGAAGATTCAAGTGAAGAAGCAAGCAGAGGGTAGTTTGGTAAATTCAGTAAAGAAAATCAGAAGTTCGCCGTGGCAAGCTAGCCTCTGCACTCGTGGGTCAATAAAACTCAAGTTGATGCCGCGACAAGATTTTTTCTTCGCTGCAGCGAAAATTGCAATTTTTAGTTTTTTTTTTTTTTAAAACAATGTGTTTTTCTATTATTGTATTAGATCCTAGGGTTTTTGGTGACTATTTAAGAAAAAGTTAGCATTTTAGGAAATAGGGAGAGGAGAAGAAGATTGGAAGAGTTTGAGTCTCCATATTAAAGTTTCTTTTCCCTTTCTTTTTCTTATGATGTTGAACTCTGATTTTTATACGTATTTGATGTTTATTTCCATTTTCCACATGGACTAACTCGTTTTTGGGTTAGGGTTTTGATGGATCTTTGTTTATAATGATTTGATCTATAATATCTTGTTGTTTTTGTGTTCTATTGCATGCAATAAGTGTTTATCTTTGTTCTTAATGCATTTGATTGTTGGATTTTTGAATCAAATGAATGTTGAGCATGATGAGACTGAGAAGTGATTCATGTGTTAGCTTCTTAAGATAAACACCATAGATTGAGCGAAAACTAGAGATAGACAAATGCAATCTATGAAATCTTTATATGATTCCACATGTTTAAAGGACTTTGAACTATTGAATTTCAATTTGTTGGGTGCAGAAGTTTAATAGGGATAAGTAGTAATTTATAGTTTGAGAATGTATATTTTACAACCTAGGGAGTCTGATTTGTAATTCTTGCTTGTGAACTTGAAGATAATAGGATTATTGGGTTGAATTAGAGTAACTTAGTGAAATCAAAACCCTAACCTCTCTTCTTGAATTGAATTTCATTGTTGAATTGCTTTCATTGTGTTAAATTTAGTTGTCTCTTTTGTTTTGTTCTAATTTAGTTTTTACTAGCTCCCACAAATCTAAATTTTTGTGTTCTTCAATTAGTTATAAAATTAGGAAAATCGGTACTTAGCACTCAATCTCGTGGGAACGATACTCGATTAATCATTGTATTACTTTTTGTGACTAGTGCACTTGCTACATATGCATGTGATGCGTGTTTCCTACAACATACAAATGTAGCAAGTATACTAGTCGCACAAGTAATAGAGTGATGAGTAGAGTATCGTTCCCACGAGGATAGTGTTACTAAGTTCCGATTTCCCTAGTTTAAGTCCTAATTGAAGAAACAATAAATTGGATTGATGGAAAATTAACAACTAAATGCAAATGCAAAACCCAACAACTTAAATAATTAAACAATGCTAAAACAAATGCTAGGGTGTTGAATTCACCTAGATACGCCAACTCAAATCATAGAATCTATTACCCAGGTTCTAATTCCTTGATTGAAAATCGAATTCCCTAAGTTGTAAAACATACATTCTCATGCTACATTTCCCTACTTATCCCTATTAAGCTTCCGCACCCAACAAAATGAAGATTAATAGTTCAAAGGATTTTAAGCTTTGTGGAATTCTATCTAGATTTTATAGATCGCTAAACCTATCTCTAGCGTTTGCTAATCTATGGTATTTATCCCAAGAGGCACAATCACAAATCACTTCTCAGTCTCATTGTGAACAACACACATTTGAATGGTGATCAAGCATCCAAAAGACATTAAGCAAAGAGATAAACACTCAATCATGAAATTAAAACTCAAAGTAATTCAATCCATATAAATTTGAATCATTGTATCAAGATTACATCAAACCCTAGCTAAACAACTCAGTTCATACTTAAAAACGAAATAAAATTACAAAAACAAACTGAATCAAGATTTATCATTGAAAAACAAGCAAAAGATGGAGAATTCTTCTCTAATTTGAAGCCCAAATCTTCAATAATCTTCTCCTTCCATGAGCTGCCTCCCAAATGACGAACCAAGACTCTTTTCTCTTCCTTTTCGCTCTAATTTATACCTCTCTTACTTAAGGACGAAGCCCTAGCAAGCCAAAACGCGTCGTTTTATTTTTACATCTGATGCAGGTTTCGCCGCGGTGAAGAATTTCGGGCCAATTTTGACATGATAAATTCTGAATCTGGAAAAGTGTTAAACATATTAATTGTAGATCTTTCAATTATCTTTCTGGTCGTTCAAGAATCAGCACAATCCAAGTCTACAGCTCAAGTTATGGCAGAAATACTAAAGCACGTCCAAAGACGTTTTTCTTCAGTTCTCAGCGTACTTTTCACGACTTCAAACCAAGTTTTCACCTTTTTCCAGTCAGAATTAGGAAAAACCCAAAACATGAACGTTGTAGCTCTTCTTCTTAGCTTTCCAAAGCTTCTAAATTCAGGTCATTCCGAGTTTCCAAGCTCAAGTTACATAATTTATGCTCAAAACTGTCATTTATGCTAAAAATCATCGTTTAGGCCTACAAAGACAAATTAATAGAATTAGGTAGCAATTATGGCCCAAATTGTATGAAAAGTATCCTAAATCCTATCAAAATTCAATGCAAAATCATAGTGTAAAATATGCTTATCAGCATGTTTGAGAAAGCGCGCACCAAGTTTTTGGCGCTGTTGCCGGGGATTGATTTTGTGTTAATATTGCAGTTTTCTAGTTTTCGCTAAATTGGAGTTTAATTTTTAGTTTTAATTGTTTTAGTTTAATTTTTGTTTGCTTGTGATCTCACGCTCTTTTTTTTTTCCTAGGTAGTTTATGCGAAAAGCAAGAAATCATCCAGTGATTCCTATTGATCCAGAGATTGAAAAAACCGCGAGAAGACTCATCAGCGAGAGAAGAGAATGAGAGCGAGAATCATTGAGATGGCTGAAAATAGAACTTTGATGGAATTTTCACTTCCACAAGTTGATGGGTGTAGTCCGAGCATAACAAGACCACCTGTTCAGGCGAATAACTTTAATATAAAGTTGGCTATAATCCAAATGATTCAACAATCTGTACAGTTTCGGGGTGATCCAAAAGAAGATCTGAATATGCACATAGCCAACTCTTGGAAATCTGTGACACATTCAAGCACAACGGGGTGACATATGATGCTATTAGATTGTGGTTGTTTCCATTCTCATTGAGAGATAATGCAAAAGGATGGCTAATGTCATTACTTAATGGAACCATCACAACCTGGAATGATCTAGCACAGAAGTTATTGTACAAGTATGATCCACTAGCTCTTTCGACAAAGATGATAAATGACATTACCTCATTTGTACAAGGTGACCATGATTTGTTATATGAAGCATGGGAGAGATTCAAGGAAATGTTGAGGAAGTGTCCACACCATTGTTTGATTGTTTGGATGCAAGTCCAAACATTCTATTGGGGTTTGCTACCAAATGTTCGAACAATGGTAGATGCAGCAACTGGAGGAGCTTTACAGAACAAGACACTGGTGGAAGCTCAAGAGTTACTTGAAGTTTTAGCAAGTAACAACTACCAAAGATCGAACGAGAGAATAGTGCCGAGGAAGTCCATGGGTATTCATGAAGTTGATGCTTACACAGCCATTTCAACCCAACTTGTCGTGCTTTAGAAACAAATAGGAGGTATGCATGTTAATTCCATTCAAACATCTCAAGTAACATGTGATTTTTGTGCAGGTAACTATGCGAGTATTGATTGCCAAGTGGGGAGCACCTTTGCTTCATCCTCCTCATCATCAGAGCAAGTCAACTATTTGGCTGGGAATTAGAGACAATATAACAATCCATTCTCTAACACCTACAATCTTGGTTGGAGAAATCACCCAAACTTGTCCCGGGGCAATCAAAACAATCAATTAAATCAACGGACAGTGCCAAACCATCAATCAGGGGTGAACCATCAACCAGTTGAGCAGAGAGTGTCGAAATTTGAGGATATGTTTGGGAAATTCATGTAAGAAACCATAAGTTTTATGAATGAGACGAGGTCAAATTTCAAAAATCAAGGAGCATCTATTCGAAACTTGGAGGCACAAATGAGTCAAATTGCTGAAAAATTAAATGAGAGAGCTCAAGGTTCCTTACCAAGTAACATGGTGACAAATCCACGTGAACAAGCAAATGCCGTAACTTTAAGAAGTGGAACAATCTTAGAAGAAGTTGAACCAAAAAGGAAGGATGAGAACCCGCCAGAGAAGAAGGAAGAATCTGAGGAAGAAGTCGATAAAGAAATCATTGTTGAAGAGAAGCCAACAAGTCCTAGAAAAGAAGAACCAAAGAAGGAAAAGATGTCGAAGTCAAGGAAGGAAAAATTGCCATATCTTGAAATACCACCAGAGTTGGCACACCACACTCCCCTAGTTCCTTTCCCTCAAAGATTAAGGAAGCAAAATCAGGATAAACAGCTTACTAAATTTCTTGATATTTTCAAAAAACTACATATTAACATTCCTTTTGTAGTTGTTGTTGGAGTTGGTGTCCTAGAGCCAATCAATTATTGTAGAATTGACTCTTTGTAATAATGTTTATTAATCAATAAAAGGCATTTTCTACTCTATCATGTAAATCATAATTGTACGTATTGATATATGTCTTTAGGAGGGTAGAACCATGACGAGAGTATCAAGTGTTTCAAATCTTGATAGTGAGAATCCTATGATCACATATGGTGGCCATTCTAGAAATGTCCGTAGCCTTAGTATTATTCTGACCAAGGACACATATAAAATGGTAAGGCTATCATAGTGTTGAACAACCTTGTCGAAAGACAATAATTGATCTCACTTGTCAAGGTTGTTTGCCGACAACTTGGTGCAACACATAGGTGCTTGCTATAGGCAAGTTCACTAGACTGACCCACAAGAGGATTCCATATAGATGGTAACCCTAGTGTCTATGGAACAAATCCTCTAACGAGTGGTGGTACATGTGAGCCTTGACTTGAGATCACCGGAATGCCTTGTGCACTGATTGGTATAGTTTGACACTAGCCTAACGTAGTTCTATTTAGAGCTATCAATACGGTAGTGATTGACTACATCGAGGAGTATATCAAGACTATGGGGATCGATAGAGGATTCATCACTCCCGCGTATAGGAGAAGTTATCTCACTACACAATTCAATAAATGACAATAACACTAAAGCTGTGGCCACAATAGGATTGAGTTGTTGCCTTGCCCAATCCAATTTATTATTCCGATCATTGGTCTAGTAACTGAATACAAACACATCGAGAGTAACTAAGGTTGACACTATTTTTGTACCTCAGTCTTGATGAGATAATAGATGATGAAAGGATTTGATTGTACGGTAACCATATCGTTGATAGGTAGCTGTTTCGCTGAATCCAAATCTATCGAGTGGCCATGATGCCTTGCTAGGGGCTAATCTTGGTCTGTATTGATTGGTGTCAATCGCGATACTACTCACTGCCGATATGATGAGGAGCCTACGGGGTCACACGCTTAGGAGACAGTTTAAGGATGGTAAACTTTGGAAGGGCATATTTGTCTTTTAGAAAAATGGGCATATTGGTAATTTTGCTGTGTAATTAAATTTACTGAGGTTGTAGCCTGTGTCCAATTTTGTTATTGGAGTAATTCAGCAAAATTACAAATTTAATTATTAGAGTTAATATTAATATTTAACTAAATAATTAAATAGGGACCTATATTCGTTTTTACCTAATGTTTGGTTGATGCCAAACTTGAGGGTGGAATGGATATTTTACTTATTATATAAGTAAAGAAAAATTAGGTTTTCTAACCTAATTTCATTTCTTGCCGTGGAGAGCTCTTTAAAAAGAAATTTTTTCTCTTCTCTTCTCTACTCCCTTCCTTCCAAATACTTGATTCCTTAAAGCCAATAATTGATTCTAGCATAATCAATTCTTGGTCTCTAACGTACTGTCTTCATGTGGACGTGAGTTCGATTCCGATATTGAATCGGTAATGAAATTGCTTTTAGAGATACTGACAGAGCCTCCTAAAACTGGTATAATCTAATCCTTTCATGGATTTTTGTTATTTCAATTTAAGCATGTAAAATATATATATTAGACCCTAATCTTGGCAAAATCAGAGTAATCGATGGGCAATAATTTTTGTTTTTTTGTTGCCTCTGCTCATCGATTTACTAACAAAAGCATTGCAGCAGATGCAGAGCTATGCTAAGTTCCTGAAGGAAATTCTTTCAAACAAAAGAAAGTTGGAAGAGGAAGAACTAGTAATGCTTACAGAGGAATGCAACACCATTTTGCAAAAGAAGTTACCACCAAAGCTCAAGGATCCAAGGAGTTTCACTATCCTTTGTGTTATAGGAGATGTTACATTTGATAGAGTTTTGTGTGACTTAGGTGGTAGCATAAATCAAAGGCCTTTTTATGTTTTCAGGAAATTGGGGATTGGTGAAGTGAAGCCTACAATGGTTTCTTTATAACTTGTCGACCGATCGATCAAGCATCCATGGGGTATTATTGAAGGGGATTGGTGAAGTGAAGCCTACAATGGTTTCTTTATAACTTGTCGACCGATCGATCAAGCATCCATGGGGTATTATTGAAGATGTGTTAGTCAAGGTGGATAAATTCATATTTCCTACGATTTTATGGTATTGGATATGGAGGAAGACAAAGAGATACTGCTCATTTTGGGAAGATCATTCCTTGCTACTGGAAGAACTTTAATTGATGTACAAGAAGGAAAATTGATTTTGAGGGTCCAAGATGAAACGGTAACTTTAAATGTGTTTGAGGCCATGAAATTTCCGTCAAAAGTAAAGTCATGTTTTGGGGTTAATGTGGTTGATAGAGTAGTGAAAGATACATTTGAAAAGATTCATCCTCAACTACCTCTTAAATCATGCATTTCTCAATCCAAAACTACCAAGGAAGATGAGCCAAGGAAGAACAAATGTGCTAGGTATTTGGAAGCACTTCAACTAATGAGCACCATCCAGGATCCAGAATTTGAAGACTTGGGCATGAGTAAGAAGAAAGATAAGGCAAAGTTTGAAGAAACTCCCAAGCTTGAATTGAAGCCTTTACTCATCTCAAGTATGTGTATCTTGGTGAATCTAATTCTTTTCCAGTGATTATCAATGCAAACTTGAGTGAATTAGAGGAAATGAAATTGATTCGGGTTTTAAGAGAGCACAAGTTTGCAATTGGATGGACCATTTCAGATATAAAGGGCATTTCTCCATCTTTTTGCATGCACAAAATCCTTATGGAAGATGATATCAAGCTAAGAGTTCAACCACAACGGCGATTGAACCCTTCTATGAAGGAAGTGGTAAGAAAAGAGGTTGTGAAACTCTTAGTTACGAAATCATCTATCCCGTTTCAGATAGTCCTTGAGTGAGTCCTGTACAAGTGGTTCCATTTGATTATAGGAAACTGAATAAAGCAACAAGGAAGGATCATATTTCGCTACCATTCATTGATTAGATGTTGGAAAGACTAGCGGGACATGCTTATTACTATTTCCTAAATGGCTACTTAGGATATAACCAGATTCCCATTGCTCCTGAAGACCAAGAAAAGACAATGTTCACTTGTCCATATGGTACATTTACGTACAGGAGGATGCCATTTGCGTTGTGTAATGCATCGGCCACCTTTCAACGATGCATGATGTCCATATTTAGTGATATGGTGGAACGGTTTCTCAAAGTGTTCATGGATGATTTCTCCGTTTTTGGCTCTTCTTTTGATGATTGTCTTTCTAACCTTACTCTTGTTTTGCAGCGATGTCAAGACAGTAACCTAGTGTTAAACTGAGAGAAGTGCCATTTTATGGTTCAGGAGGGCATAGTTCTTGGACATCAGATTTCAAGGAAGGGAATTGAAGTGGATTGAGCCAAAACTGAAGTGATTGAAAAGTTGCCACCTCCAACAAATGTCAAATCTATCAAGAGTTTCTTGGGACATGCGGGATTCTACAGAAGATTCATCAAGTATTTCTCTAAGATTTCTAAACCCCTTTGCAATTTGTTACTTAAAGATGCACTATGCTTTTTAGACTCTTAAGCAGTTATTAGTATCTGTATCCATTATTGTGGTTCCCGATTGGGAACTTCCATTTGAATTAATGTGTGATACTAGTGATTATACGATAAGGGTAGTCTTAGGACAAGAAAGAATAAAGTTTTGCATGTGATACAGTATGCCAGTAGAACATTGACTGATGCACAATTGAATTACACTACCACTTGTTTATGCATTTGACAAGTTTAGCTCTTATTTGCTAGGTGCCAAGGTCATTGTCTACATGGATCATTTAGAGCTAAAGAATCTTTTGGCAAAGCAAGAAGCAAAACCGAGACTTATCCGATGGATTCTACTACTTCAAGAATTTGATTTGGAAATCCAGGATAAGAAAGGGTCGGAGAATTTGGTGGAAGATCACTTATAAAGACTTGAGCAACCGAAAAGGGAGGATGAGAAAGAGGACCAAATTCAAGACACATTTTCGGATGGACAATTGATGAAAATTGGAGAAGCACTATGGTATGCTGATATTGCAAATTACTTGTCATCTCAAGTGCTTCTGATGGATATGACTTACCAACAAAAGAAGAAGTTCTTTTCTGATTTGAAGTTTTATTTTTTGGAGGACCATTTTTTATATAAGCATTGTACAGATCAGATGATATGCAGGTGTGTGCCAGAAGAAAAAATGAAGAACATATTGTTAGAGTAGGTGCCCTAGAGCCAATCAATTATTGTAAGATTGACTCTGTAATAAATGTTTATTTATCAATAAAAGGCATATTCTTCTATATTGTGTAAATCATAGTTATATGTAATGATATATGTCCTTAGGATGGTAGAACCGTGATGAGGGCATCAAGTGTTTCAAATCTTGATAGTGAGAACCCTATGATCACATATGGTAGCCATTCTAGAAACGTCCGTAACCCCAGTATTATTCTAACCAAGGACACAGATAATGCGGTAAGGCTATCATAGCGTTGAACGACCTTGTCAAAAGGCAATGACTGATCTCACTTGTCAAGGTTGCTTGCCGACAACCTAGTGCAATGCATGGGTGCTTGCTAGAGAGGCAAGTTCACTGGACAGACCCACCAGAGGATTCCATATGGATGGTAACCTTAGTGTCTATAGATTAAATCCTGTAACAGATGGTGGTGCATGTGATCCTTAGACTTGAGATCATCGGAGCGCCTTGTGCACCAATTGGTGTAGTTTGACACTAGCCCAACGTAGTTCTATTCAGAGCTATCAATACGGTTGTAACGCCTACATAGAGGTACGTAATTTAATTTATGCTCTTATACCTTTAGTTGATTTTTGCTAAAGTTATTTTGAGAAAATGTGAAGAAATGAGGGCATTATGGTAATTGACTAAGAGACATAGATGAAATTTTAAAGAAAGTGCAAGGGCAAAATGGGAAACTATATATAATTTTTATGTTATATCAAATTGAAGAGTGCCACTCTTACCTATTTGCACGCCACTTTCACCTCCATATTCTCTCAAATTCTTCAATTCTTCTTCAAAGGAAATTCATAGGTTTTGGGTGTTTTTGAGTGGATTTTCAATCTTAAGCTTCTATAGGTAAGATCCTTGCACTAAGAAGAGAATTTTAGTTTTTAAAGTGTTGATTTTGATGGTTTATGCTCATAGGATTTAAGAGGAAGAGAGTTTGATCAAAGGAGATTCTTAAAGGGTTGAATTTGCTCATATCAAAGGTAAGTAAATCTTACCCTAAGTATGATTTAAGTTATGTTGTGTAGAGAACTTTCTTTATGCATATATATATGTGTTATATGTATAATTGATGATGGATTTGGTGTTGAATAATGATTAGAACCTATCCATGAGAAGTTGTGTTGGTGTAGTTGTTATTTGATGAATGTTTGGATGAGATTTGGAAGAATTGAACTGAAAATTTTGAAGTGTGTATTTTGGGCAGATTTGGTGTTAATTATGGAGGAGTTTATTCAAAATTTTTGGTGGCCTAAAATAGAGATAGAAGTGTAGCCAAATTAGTGTTGATTTGTGTACATGAATTGTTTGATGAAATGTCAAGGAGAAGTGCATGTATGAGTATGATTATGTGTTACCTTGGGATGTGTTTGTAGATGGTAGAGAATGACATGTTTGCATTCCATAATGCATAATTGCATTTAAATATGTGAATTTAGAAAGAATTATAAGCATGAAACCATCTACATGCATACATATTCATAAGAGCATGAAAATGCCCTAAAATATGTTAAAGAGAAAATAGAAAGAAATGAGAATATTAAAGATATTCAAATATGAATTTTTCTTAAAGAAGTGTAAAAAAGAAAGATAAAAAGAAGAGAAGGTTGTTGCGATAGGGAGCCGTGAGTGACATAGTCCCACATGCACGCCGCCTTTAGTGAGCGGCCTCAGAATTCAGAAAGAAGAAATGTATAGTCCATTAGAAGTGTGTGTGGATGAGGACTGTACCCATAATTAGAGAATTCACTCACACAGCCAAGGCTCTAAATCCAAGCTTCAACCGAGTCCGATCAGCAAGAATAAAAAGAAAGAAAAAAATAGAAAGAAAGAAAAGAAAGAATAGAAAGAAAGACAAGAAAAGAAATAAATAAATAAAGAAAACAGAATAAGAAAAATAGAAAAGAAAATGCATAATTTATGCATTTGTGCATTTGCATCATGAATATGCATAATACCATGCTCATTATCATGGGTAGTGAAAAATTTAGAAAACAGAGAGAAAAACAGAGAAAAAATAGAGAAAGAATAGAGAGAAGAACAAGGAAAGAATAGAGAATAATCGAGAAATGTGATGTAAGGAAAGAAAATTCAGAATTTTAAGCAACGGAGAGAAAGAAGGGTAGCATAGTGGGTTTACTTATTGAGCCATTAGTGCTCACTCCATTGTTTTTAATGTTTTGCAGGTAAAAGGTGAGTTGCGGTCGCTCGGAACATCACATAGTGGAAGGGTCAGGCTACACTGTCAAGTTGCTATTTTTTAGAATATTTTGTAAATATTTGTATATAAAGAAAAATTAAATATGGGCCCATACTTTATTACTCGTATATATATGTGCATTTTCTGATATATATTTTTAATGAGTTTTAGTGATTATTTTACGAGTATACTAGCTAGAAAGAAAGCATTACAACGGTACTAATTGCCTACATTGAGAAGTGTATCGAGACTATGGTGGATCGACAAAGGATTCATCACTCCTAGGTACAGGAGAAGTTATCTCATTGGGTAATTCAGTAAATGACAATGACACTAAATCTGTGGCCATAGTGGGATTAAGTTGATGCTTAATCCAATTTATTATTCTGATCATTGGTCTATTAACTGAATACAAACATGTCGAGGATATATGAGGTTGACACTATTTCTATACCTCAGTTCGATGAGATAATAGATGATGAAAGGATTGGATTGCACGGTAACCATGCCGTTGACAGGCTGCGATTTTGCTGAATCCAAATCTATCGGGTGGCCATGATGCCTTGCTAGGGGCCAATCTTGGTCTGTGTGTAGTGAGACGATTAATTGATGTTAATCGCGATACTACACACTGCCGATATGATGGGGAGCCTACGGGTCACATACTTAGAAGATAATTTAAGAATCAATTTGTGAAAATGGTATTTTCGTCTTTCAGGACGAAAGGGTATTTTGGTAATCTCATAGTGTAATTAAATTTGCTGAAGTTGTTGACTGTATTTAATTTTAATATTAAAATTATATTAGTGAGATTATATTTAAATATATCTATGTATATATTTAAATGAATTATTATTATTAATTAAATGTTAATATATTATTATATATTAATTGATTTTAATTATAATAATAATTAATTAATTAAAATACCATAAAGAGGGTGTTTGGTTGCAAGGGTGAACTAGGGTTGGAGCCTATGGCTATTCCTAAATGGAATAAGGTTTTAATTGTTGCACTATATAAGTGCAACTAAAAATTAAAACAATGGGGGAATTCATTCATTCAATAAAATTAAAAACCCTAGCCACCCTTTTTACTCTCTCTCTCATGTTTCACTCTTGAGTGAAAAGAAAAAATTTTATTTTTCTTCTTTCTTGATTATTAAAGCCCTTTGATTATTCTAGCAAAATAATCAAGAGTTCTGCGGATTGTCTTCGTGTGGATTTTCGTAAGTGTGATCCTACTTTGGATCGATTAGCGAAGAATCACGTGAACAATGTCGATGACCAGAGTCTGATGAATAGTGTCGATGAACAGTGCTGTGAACAGAGTTCGTGAGCATAATTAGAAATATTCGGAGGAGCCTCCAAACGTGTGTAAGCATTCTAAATCTTTGTATGGATTTTCTATATTATTGTAATACAAAAGGTTATAAACACTATAATCTGTACCCAGATTTGGGATTAAAGCATATGATCGGGTTTTATTTGTTTTTAAACTGTGTTTTTTCGCTGCATAAACCCTGTTAGAGTAGGTGCCCTAGAGCCAATCAATTATTGTAAAATTGACTCTGTAATAAATGTTTATTTATCAATAAAAGACATATTCTTCTATATCGTGTATGTAATGATATATGTCCTTAGATGTAGAACTATGACGAGGGTATCAAGTGTTTGAAATCTTAATAGTGAGAACCCTATGATCACATATGGTGGCCATTCTAGAAATGTCCGTTGCCCTAGTATTATTCTGACCAAGGACACAGATAATACGGTAAGGCTATCATAGTGTTGAAAGGCCCTATCAAAAGGCAGAGACTGATCTCACTTGTCAAGGTTGTTTGCCGACAACCTGGTGCAATGCATGGGTGCTTGATAGAGAGGCAAGTTCACTGGACAGACCCACCAAAGGGTTCCATATGGATGGTAACCCTAGTGTCTATGGAATAAATTCTCTAACGGATGGTGGTGCATGTGATCCTTAGACTTGAGATCACCAGAGTGCCTTGTGGACCAATTGGTGTAGTTTGACACTAGCCCAAAGTAGTTCTATTCAGAGCTATCAATACGGTAGTGATTGGCTACATTGAGAAGTGTATCGAGACTATGGTGGATCGACAAAAGATTCAGCACTCCTGGGTATGGGAGAAGTTATCTCACTGGGTAATTCAATAAATGGCAATGACACTAAATCTGTGGCCACAGTGGGATTGAGTTGATGCTCAATCCAATTTAATATTCCTGTCATTGGTCTAGTAACTGAATACAAACATGTCGAGGACATCTGATGTTGACACTATTTCTGTACCTTAGTCTCAATGAGATAACAGTTGATAAAAGGATTTGATTGCACGGTAACCATACTATTGACAGGCTGAAGTTTCGCTGAATCCGAATATATCGGGTGGCTATGATGCCTTGCTAGGGGCCAATCTTGGTTTGTGTGTAGTGAGATGATTAATTGGTGTTAATCGCGATACTAAACACTGCCGATATGATGAGGACCCTAGGGGTCACACACTTAGAAGATAATTTAAGAATCAATTTGTGAGAAGGGTATTTTCGTCTTTTAGGATGAAAGGGTATTTTCGTAATCTCACAATGCAATTAAATTTGCTAAGGTTGTTGCCTGCATTTAATTTTAATATTAAAATTAAACTAGTGAGATTATATTTAAATGTATCTCTGTATATATTTAAATGAATTATTATTAATAATTGATTTAAATTATAATAATAATTAATTAATTAAAATACCATAAATGGTGTGTTTGGTTACAAGGGTAAACTAGGGTTGGAGACCATGGCTATTCCTAAGTGGAATAGGATTTTATTTGTTGCACTATATAAGTGCAACTTAAAATTAAAACATATGAGGAATTATTCATTCAATTAAAACCCTAGCCACCCTATCTCTCTCTCTCTCAAGAAGAAAACTTTTCTTTGTCTTCTTTCTTGATTCTTGAAGCCCTCAATTGTTCTAGCCCTCCATTTTTGCTTTTTATTTTTTGCACAGGGGCTAAATTACAGTTTTTTGAACTTTTA
This sequence comes from Pistacia integerrima, assembly GCA_026225825.1. NCBI lineage: Eukaryota > Viridiplantae > Streptophyta > Magnoliopsida > Sapindales > Anacardiaceae > Pistacia > Pistacia integerrima. The sequence continues at coordinate 13,055,468 of CM047749.1, forward strand.
AAGCCAATATTTATTCAGCACGTTTAAGGTGGTAACTTGATAATTCAACCCACCAATTCAAAAATTGATTGTTTTTGAATATATGCAATGTTCTTGTTTGATAATTGCATGGTGCCCGGTACATGAGCTTTAGACCTATTGTTTATTGTTTATTGGGTTTGTTTGTAATTTTTATAAACAAATGGGACCTGCGTGTGTTGCCTCTCTCTCTCTCTCTTAAATCTCCATGTATTTATTCTCCTCATACCACTTCCCTTGTATGTAACACGAGGTTTCTATTTTATTGATGTAAATTAGAATAGGTTTTTTTATTATAAAATTATTTGTAATGATCGTGAAGAAGAAACGAAGGAGCTATGAAGAGGAATAACTTGAAGATCCAAGATTTATTTTTGAACCCTAGGTTGACCCACCAATTCCTGATGCGTGTTTCCTACAACATGCAAATGTAGCAAGTGCACTAGTCGCTCAAGTAATAGAGTGGTGAGTGAGTATCGTTCCTACGAGGATTGTTAGCTAAGCACTAAGTTTCCTACTATTCTCAAGTTAGAGCAATCGATTTCTTTTGAATTAATGGGAGTTATTTCTAATTAAAACTGAACAATAAATTTTAAACTAAAATTAACTACGAATGCGAGATGAAAAAAACACGGATAGCAATCAATTCAAGTAAAACGGGTAGGGTTTTGTCTTCATTCGGATTTTATGGGTTAAACCTAAAAATGAAACTAAATTCATATTTATATGCATTGGTTGTAAATCGAACTCTCCAAAGTGTTAAACATACCTTCTCAGGCTATGTTTTCCTACTCTTCCTTATTAACTTTCCGCACCAAACAATTTGAAAATTAACAAATCTAAGCTCATTAAGCATAAGAATCCTACAATGATTTCATTGATTTTTGAATCTATTTCTAGCATCCAATACTACAATGGTGATTACGCAAGAAGCCTAACATGATTCATTTCTCAATCTCACCATGTTCATCACATAAAAGCATTAAAATTCAGAGCAAACACACAATCAAAGCATAATCATATGAAAATAAAACAATCAATCACTTAACCCATTAAAATCCAAATTACAATCAAAACCCTAACCCAAAATGGATTAGTTCATAGATAAATCAACACTACAAACAAGAAAAACGATAATATTAAAGTTCAGCATAATGAAAATGAGAGAAAAGACAAGAAATCTCCCCAAATGATGAATTCCCTGGTTCGAAATCGAATCTTCACACTTGTTACAACTCTAAATCACTCAAAAATAAATCAAAAGAAATGTAAAAAGCTGCTCAAACCCTATTCGAAGACTCCCTTCCAAAAAGGCTAAGTGTTTCTTTTATACCTCGCCCAAATTCCCCAAAAAAACACGCACAAAGTAAAACTGTGCGTTTTACAAAACTGGAATTTACGACCGTCGCTGCGGCGAAGAAGAAATCTCGCCGCGGCGAAGAGAGAAGCAGACTTGTTTCGTGGATCGGTGACGGCCGCGGCGAAGAACAAGTCTTCGCCGCGGCGAAGCTTCTTGAAAAGTTCTGAAATTACAGAACTGCCACTCTGCTTGCATCTTCGCTTGATTCTTCGATCCTCGCTGCTCTCCCTTGGAAGCAAGCTACATCGTGCTTTATTCTGCTTCCGAACTCTCCCAACTTCTGAGATCCGCTTACTTCTGAGTTTAGAATTTCCAATTTTGTCCTTATTTGCTCAAAATGTCCATTTTAACCTAAAACACAAAATGTAAAGATTTAAGCAACAATTCAGGTTAAAATGAACTAGAAAGTACCTAAAATCCGACTAAAAAGTCTGATGAAAACAGTATAATCCACGGATTATCAAATACCCCCAAACTAAACATATGCTCGTCCCCGAGCATATGGTACAAAACTAAAGGAATCGAAAACAACAAACTACGAACAAAACACAAAACACACACACATCAAAACTGAAAAATGAACAAAAACCAACAAGACTCAAATTCAACAAACGAATTGCCTAGGATTTACACAAGTCTCAAAAGTTGTTGAAAAATTATTATCAGGAAATGTTCAACACTCCAAGAAGTTATAAGCTATATCGACTATCTTCCTCAATCAGCCCACCAAGTAGGTGATCCCCACTTCAATCCACATTCCAACTTCTCGGATTATTTTATGCAAAAATGTAAAGTTTATCAAATGGTGACGGACTCCATAAGCCTAAATATCGAACTACTCTCCACTAATGAGGACTAGACAAAGATAAGAATCAAAAGGTCTTTAAAAGCTTGTCACGTTAGGCTCGGGTAGTGGGTTCCAAGAAAAAGGATAGGAATAACAAAGTAAGAAAACTCGGTTTTCCTAATGCAAAAACTAACATCAAATCGAACTCCACTTCTTCTTCCACTTCTTCACAACCCTCAAACGTGTAATTTTCTTATTCCAGAAACCATAAATGCGGGGGAATTTCGTTTAAGGTGTACGTGGCATTGTTAAACCAAAGGTTGCCAAGTACTGCTAGACAGTTTTTAAGGCAGGTTCTGGTTTCCAGCCGATATACCCTTAAACTAGGCAGAATGAGTTAGAATTTTTTTTTTTTTTTTTTTTTTTTTGAACAGAAAATACAACAATTCAATTGAATTGAGGTGACTACCTCTTTTATTTTTATTTCTCTTCTCCCAACCCCCAAACTATTCATTTGGCTCATTCGTACAACTCTTTTGTTTGCACTAGGACCGAATTCTCCTAAGGGTACGATAAAGTGTTTAGGGTATAAGGATTGGACAATTTTGTTGTTTTCCAAAAAAAAAAAAAAGCAATAAAATTCATACAGCTCAAATGGGTGACTAGGGACAATTTCATTCATGGGTCGGCTAGAAAGGCTTAAACGTTTCGAAAAATGCCTAAATCATCTTCTCAACCATGTCTAATACTAGAATTTCGCCTCAAGCACTTCTCTACTAGGTTCTAAAGTCCACCAACATTATCAAACTTCACCTAACCACATAAAATGTATCTAAGTATGCCGAAATAAATGAATATTGTGGCTGAACCACTCAACAAACCTCAATCAAAATCCAGTCAATAAACATAAACTTGAAGCAATGCTTAACATTTCTCAACAATAAAATTGCAACAACCCTATTCTCATCATTGATTTATACAATTCATCATCGGCAAAAACAATCAAACTAAAGAAGGAATTTTTTTTTTTCGTTTAAAGTGTACGTGGCGTTGTTAAACCAGAGGTTGCCAAGTACTGCTAGGCAGTTTTTAAGGCGGGTTCTGGTTTCCAGCTAATATACCCTTAAACTAGGTTTTATTTCTATTTCCTACCCCCAAACTAAACTTGACATTGTCCCCAATGTTCCATTATGCATAAATCAGGAATAGAAAATAAAAAAAAGAAAATAAAAAAAAGAAAGGTACGAGAAGACTCCCTGGTTAATCCGTGAAGTGTCTCTCCTCAATGAACACTCGGTCTTGGACTTTTCATCACCCAGAATCTGTCAAAACCATTGAAACTGTGGTGTCCCTTGTGTTAGCACAAATTCACAAACTAGCTTGAAAATATTACAACCTAATCTCGTCCTTTCAACAACTACAAATTAACAAAAACAACTAAAATAACTAAACAAAGTCCAAAACAAAAATAAAACTGAGTTTAATGTTTAAAATGAACAAAATCAAATAAAAAAAATAAACATAAAGACAAACAAAAACAGGTGCTCTGGCTCATTCTTCTTCTTCCTCTTCTTCCTCTTCATCCTCCTCTTCTTCCTCTTCTTCCGACTCGGAGCCCAACCACTCATTCGAATCCCAGTCAGCCCATTGGTATGCTGAAGTGTCAACGTTGCGCTCTTTAAAGCTATTCTTCTGCATCTCATACATCATGTGGGTCTGTTCAACCATCCAATCCTGACGCTTTGTCATCCGTTTCATCATACCCATCATCTGATGCATCATCTCTTTCTGTGTAGCTGCAGAGCTGGAAGATGTGGCAAGGCCTTGTGTGGTTCTCTGTTGTTTTGCCCCTGCTTTTGGTTGCGTAGCTTCCGGACGGTCAAGGTGCTTCCTATAATACTCTGAGTCTAGAACTGGAGCAGCATGAATACGGTGCTCGTCATCCTGAACCTCGACTCCAGCTCTAAGGCACAAGGCTGTGATGAGATGTGGGAAACCATAACTTGTTCGCCCTAGTTTGGAAGCCTGCTTAATGCTGTTCTAGATCATGTCTCCCACATCGATACGCTTCCCTGTGGCAATAGAGTAAACCAATACTGCCTTCTCGTGAGTAACTGTGCTGTAGTGCGATTCTGGCATCAATTTCGCATTGACAAAATATTGCCGCAGTTGAGCCATCGGTGTCAACTGAGTTCCCTTAAGAGTCCTCTTCTGTTTCTTCGATACTGCCCAATCGCATCCGGTTTTGCAATGACCGAAAGGATGATACTGTCCTCAAACCGTGACCTCTTAAACTGTACGTACTCATCCTGGAAAATTTCATGCAGGTTATAGAACTCATTGATCACCCTTTCCGTAAATGGCACATCAACCCTTCTTACAAAAACTGTACCTTCCTGACAATCCGGGAGATTGGCATAGAACTCTCTTACTAGCGGCTCTACAGCCGGTTGTACAGGAGCACTCATAAACATCTCCCAACGTCTCCCTCTACTCCAGTCCAAGGCCTGACTTGCGGTCAATCCGCGCTCAGGAATAATACCCTTATCCTTTCTTTGGATTGCCCCCTCATACCTTTTACGGGCTTCCTCATTAACAAAACGGTTGTCAACATTCTTTCCTTTGCCCTTACCCTTACCCTTGTATGGATGCTTAATTTTGGTTGGCATTGTTCACAATTAAAGTTCACTCAAAAATTATATCCTAACAATTCAAACCTAGTTGTTCTACAAAACCAATTCAATCCTGCAAAAACAAACAACACTTCCAAAAATTTGCGCTTTAACCCCAAACTACAAATTTTTCAAATCCACACAAACACTCCAATTTTTCAAAAACCCACACTCCTCACAATCACCCAATGCACGAACTACTCTTCCTCTAACAAAATCAACGCTCAAAATCACCCAAATTCCACAACTCAATCGCAACAAAAATTTGCAGATCTACAATTAAAAACTTGAAATTGTGCGAAAAAAAAACTTTGGGTACTTGAGATCTTACCAATATGAAAGAGTATTCGCCACCAATTGAACCAGAAACAACCCAGATTGAAAAGCCCCAAATTTTGTCTCCAAAAATTTTCGTGAAATTTTCGCGAAAATTGTTGTTGAAATGGGTTGTTTTGGTGTTTAGGAAGGTTAGGGAGTAAGAATTTTGGTTGGAAAAGCACTAGGAAGGCAAAAGATTGAATTTTGAAATTTTTTCTCCCAAGTGAAAATGAAAAGTTTCGTGAAGAATGAAAAAGAAGAGTGGGTATTTATAGAAAAGTATCGTTGCCGCGGCGAAGAACAAGCTTCGCCGCGGCGACGTTCTTCGTGCATGAACCCTAAAAAATACCTAGGTTTCGCTGCGACGAAGAAAAATTCTTCACTACGGTGAAAACATACAGAGGCAACTCGCCCCGGCGAAAGAATTTTCTTCGCCACGGCGACAATGCCTTAGAAAATTTTCACAAATTTTATCCTCCTTTCTTCGCCGCGGCGAAAACGTCTAGGAGCTCACACAATTTTCAGGTTGCTTCGCATCGGCGAAGAACAATCTTCGCCGCGGCGAAGTCTGGGACTTTCACACCGAATTCTTTTTCACAATGCTTCGCCCCGGCGAAGTCTGGAGCATTTTAATTCCTTTCTTTGGCTGAAAATTTCACCTCAAACACCCATAAACACACACGTTAAAAATCATACAAACTCATAATGAATTTAAACAAATTCAAACAACCAAAATGAAAAACAAACAATTAAAAACACTTGGGTTGCCTCCCAAGAAGCGCTTGTTTATAGTCGATAGCTCGACTCTCTCAATCCTTCAAGTTGGGATGTCAAGCCGGATTGGGATGGATTTGCAACTCATCATCCCAACTATGTAGGGCTTCAATCTCTGTCCATTTACCATAAAGGTGCCCTTTTTTTCATGTGACACTTCCACCGCTCCGTATGGGTGAACTCTTGTCACTGTGAACGGTCCGAACCATTTGACATTTGATGGTGGTGGTAGCTTCTCAATCACTTCTGTCTTTGCTCGATCAACTTCTATTCCATCCTTGGAGATCTCATGCCCGAGCACTATTCCCTCTTGGACCATGAAGTGACACTTCTCCCAATTGAGCACCAAGTTCGTCTCCTTACATCGCTGCAAAACAAAAGAAAGATTAGTTAGATAGCTATCAAATGATGAACCAAAAACTGAGAAGTCATCCATGAAGACTTCTATAAACCATTCCACCATGTCTCCAAAGATTGACATCATGCATCTTTGAAATGTTGCTGGTGTATTGCATAACCCAAAAAGCATCCTTCGGTACGCAAAGGTGCCGTAGGGGCAAGTGAAGGTCGTCTTCTCTTGATCCTCAGGAGCGATGGTAATCTGGTTATATCTTGAATACCCATCCAGAAAACAGTAATAGGCATGTCCTGCCAACCTCTCCAACATCTGATCAATGAAAGGCAATGGAAAATGATCCTTTCTTGTCGCCTCATTCAATTTCTGATAATCAATGCACACTCTCCAGCCCGTCACCGTCCTCGTTGGTATCAATTCGTTACTCTCATTCTTTACCACCGTGATACCTCCCTTCTTCGGAACCACTTGTACCGGGCTCACCCATGGGCTATCGGAAATAGGATAAATAATCCCCGCATCTAAGAGTTTCACCACCTCCTTTCTCACCACTTCCTTTATCGAAGGATTCAATCTCCGTTGTGGTTACACCCTAGGCTTAAAATCATCCTCCATGAGTATCTTATGCATGCAAAATGATGGCGAGATATCTCTAATGTCCGAAATGGTCCATCCAATTGCTAGTCTATGTTCCCTCAACACCCTAATCAACCGCTCTTCCTCCAATTTACTGAATCCTGAACTAATGATCACTGGAAAGGTTTCTGAGTCCCCAAGATATACATATTTGAGGTGGGAAGGTAAAGGTTTTAACTCAAGCTTTGAAGGTTCTTCATTTTTTTCCTTTTCCTTCTCTTTTTCGAAATCAAACTCCTTAAATTCTAAATCCTGACTCTCATCAATCGGTTGAAGTGCTTCTAACAACCTAGCACATTCATTACTCGCCGAATCATCTACCTCTACTGTTTTGGATTTGGCTATACATGCTTTTAGAGGTAATTGTGGGGTGTTTTCTTCCATAGATTCCTCAACCAATTTGTCCACCACATCGACACTAAAACATGAATCCGTTTCAGACGGAAACTTCATCGCCTCAAAGACATTGAAAGTTACTGTTTCATCTTGAACTCTCAACAGTAACTTTCCTTCCTGCACATCAATAAGTGCTCTCCCCGTGGCCAAGAATGGTCGGCCCAAAATCAGAGGAATTTCCTTATCCTCTTCCATGTCCAACACCACAAAATCTGCTAGAAAAATTATCTTGCCCACCTTCACCAATACATCCTCTACTATCCCCCTCGGGTGTTTTATTGACCTATCCGCTAGTTGCAACGACATGGTCGTTGGCTTCACTTCACCAATTCCCAATCTCTTGAAAACAAAAAAGGGCATCAAATTAATACTAGGTCCTAGATCACACAAAACACGATCAAACGTAATATCTCCTATAATACAAGGAATAGTAAAACTCCCTGGATCTTTGAGCTGTGGGTAACTTCTGGAGGATGGCACTGCACTCCTCCGTGAGCATCACCATTTCCTCATCTTCTAACTTCCTTTTGTTCGATAAGATTTCCTTAAGGAACTTCGCATAACTCAAAGATCTCGCAATGCATCTGCAAAAGGAATGTTAATATGCAATTTTTTAAAAATTTCAATAAACTTTGAAAATTGCTTATCCTGATTCTTTTTCTTCAATCTCTGAGGAAAAGGCACGGGTGGGGTGTGATATGCCAACTCTGGTGGTATCTCGGGGAATGGCAATTTCTCCTTCTTCTTTTGCCTTTCATCCTTTTTCTTTTTCTCTTCCTCCAAACCACTTGGTTCCTCTTCAGCAACAATCTCTTCATCAACTTTCTCTTCAGATTCTTCCTTTTCAGTTTCTTTCTGTCCAGCTTGTTCAACCTCTTCCAAAACTGTCCCACTCCTCAAAATAATGGCATTTGCTTGCTCACGTGGGTTAGTGACTGTATTGCTTGGTAAGGAACCCTGCGGTCTCTCATTTAACTTCTCGACCAATTGGCCCATCTGTACCTCAAGATTCTGAATGGACGGCCCTTGATTTCTAAAATTCGTCCTCGTCTCATTCATGAATCCCGTGGTCTCCTGCATAAAATTCCCAAACATATCTTCCAACTTTGTCACTCTTGGATCTCCCGGTTGATTATTCACCCCTTGGTTGGTTGTTTGGCAATGTCCTTTGGTTCCATTGATTATTTTGCTGGTTCTGATTGCCCCAAGCCAGATTTGGATGATTTCTCCACCCCGGGTTGTATGTGTTGGAGTACGGGTTGTTTGGTTGTCTCTGATTTCTTGCCAAGTAATTCACTTGCTCCGTTGATGAAAATGATGAAGCAAATGTGTTCCCAACTTGACTCACTAGTCACATGGTTTCCTGCACAAAAATCACAAGTTAGTTGAGGTGCTTGAATAGAGTTTGCATAGTTCCCAATCAAGTTTCTCAAGTGCCGTGAGTCCTTGAGATGGTCAGAAAGGCATCAACTTCATGAAGACCCGAAGATTTCCTTGGTGTTGCTCTCTCATTTGGTCTTTGATAGTTGTTGCTTGCCAAAACCTCAAGCAACTCATAGGCCTCTTCTGGTGTCTTATTCTGCAAGGCCCCTCCTGAAGCTGCATCCACCATGGTTTGCACATTACCCATCAATTCATTGTAGAATGTTTGGACTTGAAGTCAAACTGGTAACCCATGGTGTGGACATTTCCTCATTAACTCTTTGTACCTCTCCCAAGCCTCATACAATGACTCGAGCTCATCTTGTAGAAATGATGTGATATCATTTCTCAATTTTGCCGATTTTGCTGGAGGGAAGAACTTAGTAAGGAATTTCTGTGCTAGATCATTCCAAGTTGTGATAGTTCCCGGTGGTAGTGCCATTAACCACCCCTTGGCTTTATCCCCCAATGAGAATGGGAATAACCTCAACCTAATGGCGTCATCCGACACTCCGTTTGACTTAAAGGTGTCACAAATTTCTAAGAAATTTGCAATATGCTAATTCGGATCTTCCTTCAAATCACCATTAAATCTAACCGACTGCTGGATCATCTGGATGATTGTCGGCTTGATCTCGAAGTTGTTCACTTGCACCGTAGGTCTAGTAATACTCGACCCACTACCATTCACTGTGGGAATTGAAAATTCCCTGTCTAGTTTTCTGGTTGGGCCAGCGCTTTCAACAACTATTTCTTACATACAACTAAACTTCTCTTCTACTATAAGGTCGCGAAATCTCAGTTGTTCGCACTGTAGGTCTAGTAATACTCGACCCAACTACCATCTGTGGTTGAAAATTCCCTCGAGTGTATCTAGTACATTACCATTTCAACAATATTTACGCAACTACAATAAATCTTCTCTCTCTATTAGGTCATCTGACGATTCTCTCAATCTCAAGATCAATAGGAACCATTGGTTGACGTCTCACTCTTTGCATAAACTGCAAAAACAGAAATGAAGGAAAGTGAGATCACAAACCAACTAAAGATTAAAAACGAAAATAAAACAAATAATGATAAAAAAAAAAAACAAAAATAAAAACTCCAATCTAGCTAACTATAGAAAGACTCAATGTTAACTTAAAACAGTCCCCGGCAACGGCGCCAAAAACTTGATGCGTGTTTCCTACAACATGCAAATGTAACAAGTGCACTAGTCGCTCAAGTAATAGAGTGGTAAGTGAGTATCGTTCCCACAAGGATTGTTAGCGAAGCACTAAGTTTCCTACTATTCTCAAGTTGGAGCAATCGATTTCTTTTGGATTAATGGGAGTTATTTCTAATTAAAACTGAACAATAAATTTTAAACTAAAATTAACTATGAATGCGAGATGAAAAAAACATGAATAGCAATCAATTCAAGTAAAATGGGTAGGGTTTTGACTTCATTCAGATTTTATGGGTTAAACCTAAGAATTAAACTAAATTCATATGCATATGCATTGGTTGTAAATCAAACTCTCCAAAGTGTTAAACATACCTTCTCAGGCTATGTTTTCCTACTCTTCCTTATTAACTTTCTGCACCCAACAATTTGAAAATTAACAAATCCAAGCTCATTAGGCATAAGAATCCGACAATGATTTCATTGATTTTTAAATCTATCTCTAGCATCCAATACTACAATGGTGATTACCCAAGAAGCCTAACATGATTCATTTCTCAATCTCACCATGTTCATCACATAAAAGCATTAAAATTCAAAGCAAACACACAATCAAAACATAATCATATGAAAATAAAACAATCAATCACTTAACCCATTAAAATCTGAATTACAATCAAAACCCTAACCCAAAATGGATTAGGTCATAGATAAATCAACACTACAAACAAGAAAAACGATAATATTAAAGTTCAGCATAATGAAAATGAGAGAAAAGACAAGAAATCTCCCCAAATGATGAATCCCCTGGTTCGAAATCAAATCTTCACACTTGTTACAGCTCTAAATCACTCAAAAATAAATCAAAAGAAATGTAAAAAGCTGCTCAAACCCTATTCGAAGACTCCCTTCCAAAAAGGCAAAGTGTTTCTTTTATACCTTGCCCAAATTCTCCAGAAAAACACGCACAAAGTAAAACTGTGCGTTTTACAAAACTAGAATTTACGACTGTCGCTGTGGCGAAGAAGAAATCTCACCGCGGCGAAGAGAGAAGTAGACATGTTTCGTGACTGGCGTAATTCGCTGCGGCGAAGAACTTCTTGAAAAGTTTTGAAATTACAGAACTGCCACTCTGCTTGCATCTTCGCTTGATTCTTCGATCCTTGGTGCTCTCCCTTGGAAGCAAGCTTCATAGTGCTTTATTCTGCTTCATAACTGTCCCAACTTCTGAGATCCGCTTACTTCTGAGTTTAGAATTTCCAATTTTGTCCTATTTGCTCAAAATGTCCATTTTAACCTGAAACATGAAATGTAAAGATTTAAGCAACAGTTCACGTTAAAATGAACTAGAAAGTACCTGAAATCCGACTAAAAAGTCTGATGAAAACAGTATAATCCACGAATTATCAATTCCTCCAGGCTCGAGGAAATCCTGTTAGGAAACGATCCATATACGCAGTGGAAAACAAAAAATCATAATACAAGGATCGTTCCAAAGAGCCAAGATCAAAGGTATAATTTTACATTTTATTTCAAAGTAGAAATCTGCAGAAAAATTAATCATGAGTTTAGAAAAACATACGCACATTTGGAGGCTCCTCCAAATTTGTCTATGAACGTTTTTGCTACCGACCCAAGTGTAGGATCGAACCGACGTAGCCCACACAAAGACAATCACAAAGAACTAAAGAGGGATTTGCTAGATCCTCTTTAGCTTTAAGATCAAAGAAGAAAAATCAAATAGATTGATTTTAGACAAAAAATGAATTATGCCGTGGGAGAGGAAATATGGGGCTGCTGTGTTTTTCTTTTTCAAAGAGAAAAATGAAATTATCAATTAACACTTACATTTTACAAATAACTCTTTTCTTTTATATTGAAAACTTAGTTGCCCTATTCCCATATGGAATAGGCTTGGGCTCCAACCCAAACACCCCATGTTACCAAACACTCCCAATTAGATATTTATTTTTATTTCATTATTATCTCAATTAAAATCAATTAATATATATTTAATCTATCTATTAACATTTAACAATAATGATGATTTAATTAAATATATGCGAACACATATTTAAACGTAATTTCACTTATTTAATTTTTCTAATAAATTAAATAAAGGCTACGACCTCAACAAATTTAATTGTACTGTGAAATTACCAAAATACCCTTTTGCCTAAAAAGACGAAAACGCCCTTATTTCTTTCTGAGTCTTAAATTCTTCTATGTGTGTGACCCATAGGCTCCTCATCATACTGGTAGTGTATAATATCACAATTAACACCAATTAACCGTCTCACTAATACACAGACCAAGATTGACCCTTAGCAAGGCATCATGGCCATCCGATAGATTCGGATTCAGCAAAGTAGCTACTTGTCAACGATATCGTTACCGAACAATTCGATCATTTCATCATACGTTATCTCAACGAGACGAAGGCATAGAAATAGTGTCAACCTTCAGTTACTCTCGATATTATGTATTCAGTTTCTACACCAATGACCTGTATTATAAACTGGATAGAGCAACAACTCAATCCCACTGTGGCCACAGTTTTAGTGTCATTGCCATATACTAAATTGCGCCGTGAGATAACTTCTCCTATACCCGGGAGTGATGAATCCTCTGTCTATCCATCATAGTCTTGATACACTCCTCGATGTAGCCAATCACCAACGTATTGACAGCTCTGAATAGAACTGCGTTAGGCTAGTGTCAAACTGCACCAATCGGTGCACAAGGCACTTGGTGATCTCAAGTCTAAGGATCACATGTACCACCATTTGTTAGAGGATTTGTTCCATAGACACTTGGGTTACCATCCATATGGAATCCTCTGGTGGGCCAATCCAGTGAACTTGCTGCAGTGTATTCACCTACAGCAAGCACCCATGTGTTGCACTAGTTGTCACTAAACAACCTCAAAAAGTGAGATCAGTCACTGCCTTTCGACAGGGTTGTTCAACACTATGATAGCCTTACCGTATTATCTGTGCCCTTACTTCAGAATAATACTGGGGCTACGAACGTTTCTAGAATGGCCACCATATGTGCTCATAGGGTTCTCACTATCAAGATTTGAAACACTTGATACCCTCGTCACGGTTCTACGATTCTAAGGACATATATCAATACATATTGCAATAATAATGATTTATGCGATATAGAATAAAATGTGTTTTATTGATTAATGAACATTACTACAAAGAGTCAATTCTACAATAATTGATTGGCTCTAGGGCATCTACTCTAACAAATCCATTTTAGTGGGCCATGTACCGGCACGTTTAATTTTTTGTTTAGAATGCATGCTAAGGTTGAATGTTCAATAACATGCCAAACAATGTCATTCTAACAAAGATAATAATTTGGTGAGACATTAAATAAAAACCCTCAAATAAGATTTATTAAGTCACGTATGCCTTCCATAACCATGGTTTTAATCAAACCACTGCTCGTCGGAACTTTGTTTGCCACAGCGAAGGGTACACTTCTGCCAGTGGGAGGTTAAAATTCATTGGAGTTTTCCTTACTGATGATCGGTCGACTTAAAATGATAGTTTTGCTTGTTCGCCACAGCGAATGTTGATAAACACGTTATAGGCATAGTAGAGAAGTACACATGTTGAGTGTACGTGGTGACATGTAGTGTCCACTATACTGATACTAGGAATCACACTTAAGGACGATGGCTAGGCCGTTGGATTATGTGATTGGCTTGTTGGCTTACTTCACATTTGAGGTTGGTAGTGGGAGTTATCAACTGGTGTGAATTAAGTTTGTTGGCCTACCTAATCAACCCATTTTGGCTTGTTCGCCACAGTGAAGGTTTGAAATGGGCCAGATGGGATTTCAGTCCACTAGGAAAGCCAACGGGCTTTCCTGAGTTAATAGTGAGCGCTATTGGCTTGAGGAAAATAATGGGAGTGTTTTTTAATAAAAGACCATATTAAGAAATAATAAACATTATATTGACTTTACTCTTCTGAATTGTAGATTCACTTAAAAATGAGCATTATGAACCTGCAACCAATAATTGAGAAAGAAAATAGGTTGGATGGATCCAATTTTTTAGACTGGTATCGTAATCTTCGGATTATACTTAAGTCTGAAAAGAAATTGTATATCCTTGATAGCCATACATGGCTGAGCCTGATCCTGATCCTGATCCTGATGCCACTCAGGAAGTAAAGAATACTTATCAAAAGTTCCTTGATGATGCTGGTGACATTCAATGCTTGATATTAGCATCGATGACACCAGTGCTGCAAAAGCAGCAAGAGAATATGGACACTACTGCCATTATTCTACACCTCAAGGTGCTTTACGAAGGGAATGCTCGACATAAGAGGCACAAGGTGTTAAAAGCACTGTTTGGAAGTCGCCTGACTGAGAGAGCCAGAGTTGGCCCTCATGTGATCAAAATGATCGAGCACATGAAGAGGCTTGAGACTTTGGGGTTTGAGTTGGATGCAGAATTACAAGTGGATTTAATTCTGCAATCCTTGTTTGACTCTTATGCACTGTTCATAATGAACTTCAATATGAACACTATGGTGAAAACCTTGTCGGAGCTTTTGGACATGCTAAGGACTGCAGAGCAAGACTTGAAGAAGTCCAAGCCTGTTTTACTGGTAGCTACCAGTAAAAGAAAGTGAAAGGGAAAGGCCAAGTCCCAAGCCCATGCCTAAAGGACAGGATGCTCTCAAGCCTGCGGGTGGCGTTGGGAAAGGTGGGAAGGTAGTCTGCTTCTATTGTGGCAAGCCTAGCCACTGGAGGAAGCACTGCAAGGCTTTCTTCGCAAACAAGAAGAAGTCAGATGCTTCGACTTCAGGTATGTTTATGATTGAGATTAACTTCTCTCCTTCAACATCTTGGGTTATTTACACTGGATGTGGTACTAACATTTGTACTGATGTGTAGGGACTAAGGTATAGTAGATTGCTTGCTAAGGGAGAAGTGGACCTGCGAGTTGGAAATGGAGCACATGTGGATGCATTAGTTGTAGGGACTTATTGTTTGTCTTTGCCTTTGGGCTTATTATTAGAACTCAAAGACTGTTATTTTGTACCTGCGATTTCTAGAAACATTATTTTAGAATCCACTTTGGATAATATAGGATATCATTTTGAGATTTCTAATGGATTGTTGTCCTTTAGTTTGAATGGTATTCTATTTGGAATTGCAAGGTTATATAACGGATTATATGTTCTTGATTTGAAGAATAAGGGTATTCTCAACATTGAAACTAAGAAAGCTAAACATAGCGAACAAAACCATACATACCTCTGGCATTGTAGATTGGGTTATGTTAATCAGACCCGCATTGCGAAACTTCAAAGGGATGGAGTTTTGGACCCTTTTGACTTCCAGTCATTTGAGGTATGCGAGTCATGCCTTTTAGGCAAGATGACCAAGTCACCTTTCACAGGACAAAGTGAAAGGGCTACTGAACTGTTAGAGTATATGCCCTAGAGCCAATTAATTATTGTAGAATTGACTCTTTGTGATAATGTTCATTAATCAATAAGAGGCATTTTATTCTATATCGCGTAAATCATCGTTGTATGTGTTGATATATGTCCTTAGAATGGTAGAACTATGACGAGGTGTAATGACTCTCTCTCTATCTAGTATACTCGTAAAATAAACAGTAAAACTCACTAAATATAAATATTACAAAAATATACATGTAGATGAGTATAAAATAATGGGCCCAATTTTTCTTTATATATACAAAACTATACATAGTGTAAATAAATTTCTTAAGAAGCTCGATAATGTTGCCCGACCCTTCCGCATCTTGACATTCCAAGCGACCGCATCTGTAACGATTCCATTCTCATAAAAATATGCATAGTAAAAGTACATGTAAAATAACATAAAAAGTTTGGCCCAAAATTTTCTTTTATTAAACATATGTATTCTTTATACAAATATATACAAGATTTGTATCATATGCAAAACTATCAAAATAGGGTGGACAGAGTAGCCAATTCTCTTCGTGTGTCGATGTCCATCCGACCGTGTCCTCATCTAGAACCTGCAAAAACATAAGGAACAACGGGATGAGCACAAAACAATGCTCAGTAAGTAAACCCTCTACTCAACTATCCCCGTAACTCTCTCTCTAATTCTTTCCCTATAATTTTTATTTACTCTTTCTCTTATACAACTCTCTGTTTTCTCTTTCTCATAACTCTTTTCTACTAACTCTCTTTCTAGTAAGTCACGGCCCCATCTGACCGGAGGCACGGCTGGGACTCGCTCCCACTCCCTGTGACTTCTACTCATTCTAGCCGATCGGACTTGGTCATGCATGGATTCGGAACCTTTGGCCATGTGAGTGCATAGAATCTCTCGGGTAAACTCGGGTATAGCCCTCATCCGCATGTACTCTACGGGCTACACCACTTCTCTCTCAATGCGGCGTACATGTGGGAATACTCTACCCGTACTCACAGGTTCCCCATCGCACAACCCACTCTATTCTCTTGTTTAGCACTACTCTAGCTTTTACTCTATAGTGCTTATTCTCTCTTTCTCTTTACTCTCAGAGTAGCTTAAACTCAAAAATCTCTACTCTTTCTCTACTCTCTTCTCTAGTGCATAATTAATGCATAGTTAATGCACATAAATGACTCATGCTCATTAATGCATTTATGAGATGCAATTATGCCATGTAGCAAAAATTAAGGCTTTCTACTCTTACTTATGCTTCTCTTGAGCATTTCATCATACAACTCATGTGCATATAAAACTTTACTCTAACTCTAACTTTTCTCTTTTCTCTTTTCTTTAATCATCCAAATGGGAGGAAACTCCCTCATAAACTCTAAATTTCCTGTCAAAAGAAAAGCTCTTCAATAAGCTTGCTCAAAACTTCCTCCAACTTCAATCAAACTCAACCCAACATCAAGCAAATAAACACACTTTTCATAACTCAATTTATGTGTATTACTCATTAATAACTACTAATCTCATTCATCTCATTTCAACAAACATAATGAATACACATTTATATATAACTCTCTACTCAAAAGAGTTCTTAAATTCTCAACTTGGGTTGAATTTACTTACTTTATGAGGAAATAGCTTCTTTAACACTTCTCCTTTCCTTTGGGAGCTTGCCTTCTCTTTACAACTTTAACCAACAACAACAACAACAACAAGAAGAGACTATAATCAAAACATACTAAAACTCTCATCTAAAGCAAGAATCCTTACCTTAGGATGCTTTAGATTAAAACCCTACTAAAAAGTTACTCAAAAAGCTCTTGGAAATCCTTGGAAGATTGAAGGAATTTGAGAGAATTTGGAGAATGGAGGAGGCGGTGGAATGGGAAATGAAAAGTTATCAAAGACTAAACCCCCCTAAATATCTCCTAACAAACTCATTCTTCCCATTTTGCCCTTACTCTTTCTTGGAGATTCCATTCATATCCTTTGATTCCTTACAAACACACCCCCATACTAACATATTCTCCATGAAATTTCCTTACATTTTACTCCCCACTTTTCCTGCTAATTAGGGGTAAAATGGTCAAATAGCACCTAAGGGAAAAAATATCTAAAACTCGATAAACTTTTCACCCGGCACGTCGCTGCGGCGAAGAAGCTTCCTTCGCCGCGGCGAAACTGTCCAGTAGCTTCCACGTGGCTTCAACACCTCTTTGCCGCAGCGAAGATTATTCTTCGCCCCGGCGAACCCTGTAACAACAAAAACCTTCTAATTTTGACTCATTTCAAGGCAAATACTTAACATCTCAATACAACCAAAGACCAACCAACCAATATTCATAAAAACCGACTCAAATAAGAGCGAAATAAGAAACATTAGCTACGTACCTCAAGTGGGGCATTACAGCATCTCATCTACTACCTGCAAAAACATTGAAAACAATAGGGTGAGCACTAATTGCTCAGTAAGTAAACCCGTTATGCTACCCTTCTATCTCCGTTGCTCAGATTCTGAATTCTTTCCTTACATCATGCTTCTCTCTTCTTCTCTGTTCTTTTCTATTCTTTCTCTCTGTTCTTTCTCTATTCTTTTTCTGTTCTATCTCTCTGTTCTTTCTATATTCTTGTTTCTCACTTACTAATATGTAAGCACAATTGGAGAAACTAATTCTGAATAATATAAATGCCATGATGCATGTGTATAAATGCATAAAGAATGCAATTTCTTTTCTGTTTCTCTTCTTTCTTTCTATTCTGTTCTTTCTTTCTGTGTTCTATTCTTTCTTTCTTTCTTTCTGTTATGTTCTTTCTTTCTGTGTTCTACTCTTTCTTTCTTTCTATTCTTTCTTTCTTTCTATTCTTTCTATTCTTTCTTTCTTTCTATTCTTTCTATTCTTTCTTTCTTTCTATTCTTTCTATTCTTTCTTTCTATTCTTTCTTTCTTTTCTTTCTTTCTATGCTGATCGGACTCGATTGAGGCATGGATTTGGAACCCTGGCCATGTGAGTGGGTACAGTCCTTATCTACATGCACTTCTATCGGACTGTATAACTCTTCTTTCTGATTCTGAGGCCGCTCACTAAAGGCGGCGTGCATGTAGGTAAATTTTGTTGGTATAGTTCTCATCCACATACACTTCTAACGAACTGTACACTTACTTCTTTTTGATTCTGAGGTCGCTCACTGAAGGCGGCGTGTATGTGGGACTATTCTTCTCTGTCACTCACGGGTTCCCCATCGTAACAACCTTCTCTTCTCTTATCTTTTTACAATTAATTCTTTTCTTTCTTTTTCTTTATTCTTTACTATTCTCATCCATGTGCATGTGCATGGAACTATGCTCATTCTTTGCTATTCTTTCTAAATGCAAATGCGAGAATGTGAGAATGCATTATGGCATATAAAAATATCATTAGAGAACTAGTATTTTCGACCAACAACATTCCCATACTTGAAGTCAATCATAGATTATTAGACTACAAAATATTTTGAGGTAGTCATTTTGCACAGGTCATATTCAAGAAGGTATATCTCAAGTTATATACAATGGATTGTTACGATCTTGGTCTCATTGTAAAGCTTAAAGATAGGACTACAACTTTTATGTTTAGGTCTCAACCCAATTCAATCGGTAAGATGCCAAAAAATCACTTAGAAGGTCACGGTTGTGACAGGGCAACTATGGTTACATGTTTTCTCTTAGGATTTTCATCAAACAAATTGCATGCATACTCAAACTCTATTTGGCTACACTTCTACTTCTTTCTCAAGCCACCAATATTTGGAGCAAAACTCCATTAAATCAACACTAAACCTGGCCAAAAAACTACACTCCATAAACTCTACTCAAACTCTTTCTAAATTCAACCAAACTTTGATCAATCACCATATAGGCAAAGTCTACATTCTCATGGCTGAATTTTAATTATCATCAAGTATCAATCTCATCAAAACTTCTCAAAAACATAAGCACATACATACATGTACAAATCTCTACATACTTACTCAAATCAAACTTAGGGTTGGATTTACTTACCTTGATCTTGGGTAGTTCCACATTAGAAACTCTCTCTTTGGGTAGATTTCCTCTTCTTCTTAACCCCTAAGCATATAACTATAAGAATTCAACACTTCAAAAATTAATCTCACATCATATTGCAAGAACTCTTACCTTTGGATGCTTAGGATTGAATATCTACCAAAATCCAACCAAAAATCCTCTAAATTGCCTTGCAAATTTGATGAAGAAAATGAGAGAATTTGGAGCTGAAAGTGGCGTGTGAGGGAGTAGAGAATGATAGGGTTTTCAAGAATGAACTCAAAATATCTCATTTATTACTTCTACATTCCCATTTTGCCCTTGCACTTTCTATGAAATTCCATCCATGTCCCTTAGTCAATTACAATACTTCATTTCTATTAACTTCTCCATGAAATTCTATCTCTTTTCACTCCCCACTTTTTCCACTAATTATGAGTGAAAAAACCATTTTACCCCTAATGAAATTTTAAGGCCTTTTCTTCACACTTATTCAAGATAACTTTAACAAAATTCAACTAAGGGTATTAGGGAATACGTAAAGCTATGTACCTCGATGTGGGTGTTACACGAGGGTATCAAGTGTTTCAAATCTTGATAGTAAGAAACCTATGAGCACATATGGTGGTCATTCTAGAAACGTCCATAGCCCCAGTATTATTCTAAAGTAAGGGCATAGATAATACGGTAAGGCTATCATAGTGTTGAACGACCTGTCCGAAAGGCGTGGATCGATCTCACTTGTCAAGGTTGTTTGGTGACAACCTGGTGCAACACATGGGTGCTTGCTGTAGGCAAGTTCACTAGACTGACCCACCAGAGGATTCCATATGGATGGTAACCCCAGTGTCTATGGAACAAATCCTCTAATGAATGGTGGTACATCTGATCCTTAGACTTGAGATCACCGGAGTGCCTTGTGCACCGATTGGTGTGGTTTGACACTTTCCTAACACAGTTCTATTCAAAGCTGTCAATACGGTGGTGATTGGCTGCATCAAGGAATGTATCAAGACTATGGTGGATAGATAGATGATTCATCACTCCTCGGTACGGGAGAAGTTATCCCATGGCACAATTCAGTATATGGCAATGACACTAAAACTGTGGCCACAATGGGATTAAGTTGTTGCTCTATCCAGATTATAATACAGGTTATTGGTCTAGAAACTGAATACATAATATCGAGAGTAACCGAAGGTTGACACTATTTCTATGCCTTCGTCTCGTCAAGATAACGTATGATGAAAGGATCAAATTATATAGTAACCATATCATTGACAAGTAGCTACTTTGCTGAATCTGAATTTATCGGGTGGCCATGATGCCTTGCTAGGGGCCAATCTTGGTCTGTGTATTAGGGAGACGATTAATTAGTGTTAATCGCGATACTATACACTGTCGGTATGAGGAGGAGCCTATGGGTCACAAACATAGAAGATAATTTAAGACTCAGGAAGAAAGAAGGGCATTTTCGTCTTTTTGAGCAAAAAGGTATTTTGGTAATTTCACAGTGCAATTAAATTTGCTGAGGTCATAGCCTTTTATTTAATTTGTTAGAAAAATTAAATAATTGAAATTACATTTAAATATGTGTTAGCATATATTTAAATAAATTATCATTATTGTTAAATGTTAATATATATATATATATATATATATATATATATATATATATATATATATATATATATATATATATATTAATTATATATTAATTGATTTTAATTGAAGATAATGATGAATTAAAATAAATATTTAATTGGGACTGTTTAGAAACATGGGGTGTTTGGGTTAGAGGCCAAGCCTATTCCATATGGAAATAGGGCATTTAAAATATCACTATAAAAGAAAAGGTTTCTTTGTAAAATTAGATAGTTTTTCAGTAGACTCATTCTCTTTGAAAAGGAAAAACACAACAGTCCCATATTTCCTCTCCCACGACAGTTTTGTTTTTGATTGAAAACAAAACATTTCTTTTCTTCTTTAATCTTAAAGCTAAGGAGGATCTAGCAAATCCCTCCTTAGTTCTTTGTGATTGTCTTCGTGTGGACTACGTCGGTTCGATCCTACACTTGGGTCGATAGCAAAAATGTTCAAAGACAAATTTGGAGGAGCCTCCAAACGTGTGTATGTTTTTCTAAACTCATGATTAATTTTTTTGCAGATTTCTACTTTAATATAAACTGTAAAATGATACCCTGATCTTGGTTCTATGGGAACGATCGTTGTATTATTATTTTTGTTTTCCGCTACGTATATGGATCGTTTCCTCACAAAGAGGACGTACACTGCCCAAGATCCTCCCGAGGGAATGACTATGATCTCGGAAGCTATTTTCAAATGCAAAGTGAGAATACCCTTCCACCCCTACATCAGGTCAATTCTCTACCACTTCCAGATTACACCATTTTAGTTGACGCTAAATGCATATATGATAGTTGTTGCTATGTATATATCGTTCTACGAGCATGAACTCAAGGAACCAATGGCATTGGAGCTTGCTTACGCCCATATATTGAAGAAGAGTAGAGATAAGGACTCGTACTACCTCTCCAAACGACCAACAATCGAGGGAGAAATATTTGGTTATCCCAGTAACATGGGAGCTTACGAGACCAAATATTTTTTCTTTAAATACGATGGTATCTATAAATTTCAGGAACTGAGTAGGTTTTTCCCTTTAATTTTCAAGTCGTTCATCCTTTATACTTAATTCTTTTTTAAAGTACAAGCTAACGAACTCTTTTCTTTGCAAAAAACAAAACAACTAAATTGCAACTGTTGACTGATCGTAGCCGCATCCAAGTATTCGACTAACTTCTTGACAGAGGTCACGATGCAAAGCTGCTCGTGATGACTGAAAACCTTCGTAAGTACGAACTCTTCCTTCTCGAAGCATACTTAGATGGTTCAGCTCGTAAGTTTTTCTTAAACAGAAAAAACCCTAGTCTTTTACATACTTAGACTCTTTTTGTTGACCATGTTTGTATGCCATGGAGCAGCCATGCAATCAAAGAAATCGAAGCGATCTAGGGGAATCACCTTCCCGAGGTTGATTCCAAACTCGCAGCTTGGACCAACTTCAAGTAATGTCGTTATAACAAAGACCCAAGTTAGTGTCGAAAGGCAACCAACTGCAGAGCGACATGAAGAAGCTCCCCAGCCTACTGTTGCTCGTCCAATGAGGAAAAAGACCATGGTTTCGAGGAAAAGGAAGACAATAACAGCCAAATCATCCGAGTCTGAGTCGGATGACTTCGAAATATTGCCGAGTGGGCTACAGCCTACCCAACTTCCTACCTTAAAGGTTGCCCCGAAAGGTGTTTCGAAGGCTTCACAAGGGAAAGAATGTGTGGCCACTCAAAGAGAAAATGGCCAGGAATAGACCGAAGAGGTCCCCCCCATAGAAGATCAGGATCAATCTGTTTTAGACCTTCTAGAGCAGATGCTAGACCACCTAAAGCCGATGGTCTTTACCCTCCTAGAGTGCCAACTGGTGTCGACCTTCGAAAGGTATATAGCCTCCAAACCTTCAGACCTTATGGCCACTACGCTCTAGATGCAAAGCCAGGTAAAGCAAACCTTTCTATTTGTAAACTCTTTTACATTGATCGAGTTCCTTAGTTTATATATATATAACACTAACTCTTTATCCTTTTTCTTTTGTAGTCCTTGCTTGCCCTGAACATTGTGCACAACAAAATGAAGATAAATTCTGGGGGAAACTTCATGAAATGAAGGAGGAGATCATCAAATTGAAGCAAGCTCTTGCGGCTTCAAACAAAGTTGCAAGTGATGCACAATTTCAAGTGAGCACATTTCTAGTAGAAAAGGATTCTGCTTGGCGAGCAATAGAGTTCTAAAAGCAGGAGTTTCAAAGGAAGGATGACTAGACCAAAGAGCTTCAGCTAATAGTAGCAAAGCTCACTAGAGATCTGAACTCACGAGAGCAAGAGCTCTAGCAAAGAAAACAAGAGCTTTAAGAGAGCCTGGATTGCAAAAAGGTGATACAGAAGACTCGAGCTAATCTATGGGAGAACACAGAGAAGAAAATGAAAGTGAAAGACACAAAGCTCAAGATGGCTCATGGGCGGATCACCTTGCTGACTAAGCAAATGAAGCAGCTAAGTAATGAGGTGGAAAGGAAAGCCAGTCATTGGTCGCTACAAGTTATTCATAGTTTGCGAGCGGACAATCCAAACTTGGACGTTTCCAGCCTCCCTGAAGAGTATCAGGTAACGCTCGTATCGATGCAATCAACTAACGAACAAAAAGATCAAGAGACTGCATAAGAGGAAGATCAACAAGAAACCCTGAAAATCAAGCGACTGACCTTAAGGTCATAGCAACTGAAGTCAAAGATCTTGAAGTTCAAGATAAATGATCAACCTCCCTTCCACCTTCTCTCGAAGAGCCTCTTTTGTTTCTTTTCATTTTCTTTTTAGCTCGTTGGTCATCCATGTACATATTTGGCCAATATATAAATAGACTTTTTGATCACTTGTGATAGCACCTTTACAACTTAAGTACTTTTCTGATTGTAAAACTTGTAAAACATTGCAAATAATCAAGATTATTAAAACTTGAGATTACGACACAAGTAATTCTTTAAGAAGAATGAGAATAATCTTATTAACAATATTTACAAGCGAAATTCACAAGTAAAATAGATTGTATAAGCTATACAAGAGTTTGGAATTACTGATAATAAGGGCGCAAATGTTCAGCATTCCAAGCTCGCAGTACATTAGAACTATTAAGTCTTTTGAGAAGATACATCCCAAGTCGTATCACCTTAGCAACCCAATATGGATCTTCCCAATTAGGCGGCAATACCCTTACACTTGGTTCTTTTGTACAGAGAAGTACTTTTTTGAGGACTAGGTCGCCGACTTGGAAGTCTCTTCTCCTAACTTTGGAGTCAAAAAATTGTTTAGCTCGCTATTGGTAGGAAGCTATCCTTAACCGAGCTTTGTTGTAGTGTTCTTCAACCAAGTCCAGACTTGCACACATAAGTGCTTCATTATCTACCTCATTGTAAAATTCTCTCCAAAGTGAACCAGTTCCTACTTCAACTGGGACCATTGCCTCGCAGCTATATGCTAACGAGAATGTGTTTTTCAAGTTGAGGTCCGCAGAGTTGTTCTATATGCCCATAGAACATCTGGGAGATCATCGGCCCATTTGCCTTTTGCTACACCAAGCTTGGCCTTCAAAGTGTGTTTAATGATTTTATTGATAGCTTCAGCTTGACTATTAGCTTGCGGTCTTGCTGTTTAGGCAAATTTCTTATAAATCCCCAACTCTTTGCAAAATTGCTTGAACTCCTCATTGTCGAACTACTTCCCATTATCTGATATGAGTGTATGAGGAATTCCATAACAGCATATTATATTCTTGAAAACGAAGTCTTTGAGCTTTTTGGTGGTAATCGCGGCTAAAGGTCCTGCCTCGACCATTAGTGAAATAATCCACTACGACAGCAGCATATTTGACACCACCTTTACTAGTTGCCATGGGACTGATAAGATCAATTCTCCACATAGCAAATGGCCAAGGACTAGTCATCGTTGTTAATTGGTGGGAAAGAGCTCGCGGGATGTTCGCGAATTTCTAGCCCTTATCACACTTTTTCACAAAGTTGTAGGTGTCTTCATGAAGTAAGGGCCAATAATATCCCTGGTGAATAATTTTATTGGTGATAGATTGTGTAGCAGTGTGATTACCACAGATCTTTTCATTTATCTCTTTTATGATGTAGTTTCTGCATTTTCATCTGTCACACATCGGACGAAGGGAGTGCTAAACCCTCGCTTATATAACTGATCTCCGATTAAGGTGTAATGAGCAGCTTTAGTCTGCAGGAGTCTTGCCTTAGTCTTGATGTTAGGAAGAACCCCTTCTTTGAGATACTGAATGATTGGAGTCATCTAAGACACATATTCAGTTGTAGTCACTGTCTGGTCAAGTAAATTGATGCTGGGAAGTTCAATGTACTTGACCAGGATGTTATTCGGGACATCAGAGTCTAGCGATGAAGTTATCTTCGTCGAAGCATCCGTGATAGAATGGCTATCTCTCGGGATTTTCATGATCATATAGTGCTTGAAGGGCTCTAGTGCGGCCTTGGCTTTCTTAAAGTAACTAATCATATTCTCTTCTTTGGCCTGATACTCTCCCAAAATCTGATTAACTACCAGTTAGGTATCGCTATTGATGTCGATCATATCTGATCCTATCTCTCTTGCTAGTCGCAAACCAGCAAATAGCATTTCATACTCAGCTTCATTATTGGTGCCTTTGAATCCGAACCTAAGGGCTCCATAAATGCAAGTTCCATTAGGACTAATGAATAGAAGACAAGCTTTGGCTCTTCTTCTTTTAAAAGACCTATCAACATAGAGACTCCATGTTGACAAGTTTCAAATTGTTTCTTGGATGTCTTCGCTGGCTGGCTATTCAGGTTCCCAATCTAGCTAGAAAGAGAACTCTTATATAAAGTCATCTACATCTTGCCATTTGATAGCTACTTTCGGTTTGTAATGTAGATCGAATTGACTTAATTTCATGGCTCATTTGAGCAATTTACCTGAGGCCTCTAGTTTTTGAAGGACCTGTCTGAGTGGATAATTTGTTGATACATGAATGGTATGGGCATGGAAGTAAGGTTACAACCTCTTAGAAGTGATCAGTAAGGCAAAGGCTAATCGTTCCATCTCTAGATATCTTGACTCGACATCCAATAACTGTTTGCTCATAAAATGCACTGGCCACTGAATTCTGCCTTCTTCCCAAATGAGAGCCATGTTGACTGCATACTGAGAGACGGACAGGTAGAGAAACAATATTTCCTTTGGAAGAGGCTTGGACAGAAGATTTGGTTTTCTAGGATGTTCTTTTATACTCTGGAAGGCTTGCTGACACTCTAGAGTCCATTCAAATTTCTTGTTGGCTCTAAGTGTATTAAAGAACGCCAAACATGAAAGATGGAATGCATGGAGAATAATGCATGTGATTCAATAACATGCATATTCATATTTTGCAAAAAAATTCAATCAAACTGAAAACAAGTTAGGTATAACTTGTTACCTTAAGTGACTTTTAATTTCAAGAGAAATTAAACAAAAGAGTATCCACACTAAGGTGAAAGAAGAATTAGGCCAAGAGAGACATTTAGGGTTCTTAGAAATTTTGATCTCTATCTCAAAATTGATATATCATTTTCTTTATATATGTAGCCTTGTAAACAATTCAATAATTGTTTTGGACTTCCTTAAACAATTCCATAATTGTTTTGGAGTTGTAAATAATTCCATAATTATTATGAAGTTATTAAACTTCTTTAAATAATAACATTGGATTAACATGTAATCACAATTAACAATTTAACTCTTAAAATTGTTTACATAACAATTTAACCCTTAAATTGTTCATATGTTTACAATTACAACCCATTGTTAAATTCAATTTAATATAAAGAAAATGATTAATTATGAATTGGAATTCCATTTAATTCCAATTAGCAATTTAACTCTTTAATTATTCATAATAACTAATATAACCCTCCATTGAATCTAATTCAATGATAATAATATAAATAACTTTATTACCCTTGGTAGGTGCTAGCCAACCTTGGATAATTAACTCTCTTTGGCTATTTCTCCATTCTCCTTAGTTTTTATGTGTGACCTCTTAAGTTCACTGTGGCCTAGTTGTGGGCTCAATATCATAGTCTATTCCGATATGTTTTGTCATAACTCTTTATGAACAAAACTTCCACCGATTATGGTAGGCATCTAGCAATGCTCCATAACCCCTAAGTCACAATGAAGATATACTCCAACAAACCCTTTTATAATCATACGCGCTGTATAATCAAATCCTTCTGTTGTCTAATCCCAATTAAGAATGGATTCATGGTATGTCAAAATCCTTATCTTAATTTTATATCAAATTGACAATCAATACATATGGAACATGTCACCATGAAACAACCTTTTAAGTAACATTTTATATGCCCCGGCCAGAGATTTCCCTTTTCCAATGTATCTTGACATTTGTCTAAGAACTTGATATCAATCTATACCAAGTCAACAAATCTCATCTTGACTATCACTTGTCCTCACACATAAACAACACATGGCCAAATCAGCTTCTTAACATATGACATGATTAGCCTCGTGTTTATACACCATATGAACCATATGCGTTTATCCAGAATCCAACCGTGATATCTCAAGTCTAAGGATTAATAATACATTAGTACGATCTTATGATGAATCATTAACTACATTTTAAATGTCCATGTGATTCATCATAAATGGCCATATTCGATAAACAGTTCACTAACCGCTTATCCATGCTAATGCCTTAGTGATATAACTTTTATAATCACCCACACTAATACCATCACATGATATTCTACGGAGGCATTCAATATGCCTACTATGTAATATTATTGCCCAATTAATATTACCTATGTAGGAAATACTTTGATGATTTTGATCTTCTAAAGATTTGTATCATCTGAACATTTCACATGTAATACATATATATAAATGAAGCAATAAACCACATGTGAAATAAGAACACTTTATTCTATTGATAAGATAAAAAATTATATACAAAATATATACACTAACATATATATACAAAACATATTGCCTTGGAACCGACGACACGATTGGTTCCTAGGGCATACACTAACAAAACTCCCACTTGCACTAGAGCCAATCGTTGTGGTATCTAATACCCATCTTCTCAAGATGATGATCTAATTGCTTCTACGTCATCACTTTAGTAAGTGGGTGAGCTACATTATCCGCTAAAGGTGTTTTCTGCACCAAAATTTCTCCAGCTTCAACAAGCTCTCTCAAAATATGATATTTACGTTGAATATGTTTTGATTTTTGGTGTGCTCTTGGTTCCTTTGCTTGTGCAATAGCACCATTATTGTCGCTAAACAAGGTTATCGGATAACTCATGTTTGGAACCATGTCAAGTTCAACTACAAATTTGCGTATCCACACACCTTCTTTTGTTACTTCTGAAGCGAGAATATATTCAAATTCTATAATAGAGTCAGCAATGGTCGATTGCTTGGAACTTTTCCAACTTACTACTCCTCCATTACATGTAAAGATGAATCCGAATGTTGAATCTGAGTATCCCTTGATTTTTAATTCTGAACCTCCATAACTCAGTATTAAATCTTTAGTCCTTCTCAAGTACTTGAAGATTGTTTTAACTGCTGACCAGTGTTTCTCTCCTGGATTTGTGATGGGAATGCAAAATGTCATATTTACCCCCCTTAATGTTTAGTCTTTTATACGTATTTGTTGCCTAAATGTACTCATTATTATTCTATTTTGATTTAGGATGCAAATGGAGGCGTTAATTGTAAAACGGAACTAATTAAGTGAATTCGGACAGTTTCGACGTTGTTTCGTAATCTGGGCATAATTCTCTCATCCGAGCTCCGATTGAGATGATTCAAAATGCTGTGGAACGCTAAGAAAGATATATACAACTTTTATGTTTTGAGTTTGGAGAGATACTTGCTGTATCAAGGTTGTAATCGAGCTTGAATTTGATGCATCTGCACTGGACGTTCTGGAACATTCTGCCTTGTCATGCAATTCAAATAGGCAGATTTTTATTGGAAGATTTGAACACCTATTGCACGAAAATTACAGCTGGAAACACCACTTTCCTATTTTATTAGGACTATTTTATTTTATTTCCAATTAATCAGATTAGGATAAGTGTTATTTTAAGATATTAGAATTTGTTTAGGAGATTGAGTAGTTTTTCCAGATCTGAATTGGATTTTAAAAGGGAGATCAGATGAGATTTTAAGACACACCACGCCTCTCTCTCTTTTCTTCTCTGGAATTTTTCTTTCTCTTGAGTTTTTGTTATGGCCATGAGCGGCTAGAACTTTTGTAACTTGGTCGAAGGAAACGAAGGCCTCGGAATCATTAAACGTGAGATCTAATATATTTTTCTTAGTGTTTAATTTTCATGTTTGAGTATTGGATGTTTTTCTATGCCTAATTTTATGATTGTTTCGTTTAATTACTAGGGAGGCCTACTAGTTTATTAATTGTTGCAATCTACCGCTAAGTTAGATATCAAATCCGTAATTGTTTGATCCCTCTAACTTGTGAAGCAATTAGGGTTAATAATTCGCTGCGTCAGGAATTAGTAATCTTAAGAAGAACATTCAACTAAATTAAATACAACCGCTTGTGTTTGTGTTGTTTAGCTTCATCGATTTCTCTAATTCTTAAGGCTGCCACTAGATTAAATCTTGAGCGCTTGTCTAGGGTTGTTTAGTGGTAAGATTAATTAAGATCGCTTGTTTCTTGATTAATTACGATTAAGGAGAGATAGGAAAATAGTTCCAACGGTGAATATTCAGGTATGGATTGATTTAATTTTGCATCAATGATCAGTTGTAAGATTCCGATGGTGGATGTTGACGGAGACCAAGTTTCGTTATATTAATTGCTTTCGATTTGAATTGTTTTTGTTTTGATTTTTGCTAAGATAGTTTTCTATTTTACTCAAACCCCCTAGCCTTATTCACATCATCAAAAATTCGGCTAGACACTCTTCGTGGGATCGACCCTTGCTTACCCTATTTACAGTTCAGTAGTTAGGTTAGGAAGGTTTTTAATCTTGGTTGCCTATGACAGCACACCAATTTGATTGATATTTACTTACAGCATAGGCTATATCAGGCCTTGTACATAGCATTGCGTACATAAGACTACCTACAGCTGAAGCGTAGGGTATATTATGCATCCGTTGTCGCTCCTGTTAGTCTTAGGACTCATGTCCTTAGAAAGATGTAGTCCATGGCTGCAAGGCAAAAAGCCTCTTTTGGAGTCTTGCATGTAACGCCCATATCAAGGTACGTAGCTTTATTTATGCCCTAATACCCTTAGTTAAATTTTATTAAAGTTATCTTGAACAAGTGTGAAGAAAATTCTCTAAAACTTCATTGAGGGTAAAATGGTCTTTTCACTCATAATTAGTTGAAAAAGTGGGGAGTGAAAAGAGATAGAATAACATGGAAAAGTTAATAAAAATAAGGGCATTTTGGTAATTGACTAAAGGACATAGATGGAATTTTTAGAAAGTGCAAGGGTAAAATGGGAATATATATATATATATATATATATATATATATATATATATATATATATATATATATATATATATATATATATATATATATTATTTTATGATATTAAGAGTTGAAGTACAGAAACCCTAGCCACTCTACCCTCCATTCAAGCCATTCTCTACCCAAATTCTCTCAAATTTCTTCATTAAATTTCCAAGGAAATTCATAGGATTTTGGCTAACTTTTGATAGATTTTCAATCCTAAGCATCCAAAGGTAAGATTCTTGCACAAAGAAGTGAGATTAAATTTTAAAGGATTGAATTCTTATGGTTGTATATGCTTAGGGTTTTAGGAGGAAATTCTACCAAAGAGAGTATAGTGCTGGAGTTGATCAAATTCAAGGTAAGTAAACCTAATTTGAACCTTAATTTGGGCAATACTTTGTTGAATGAATTTTTTTGCATGTTTGTATGTGATGGTATGAGAGAATTATGGGCTGTTTTTTATGTTTATTGATGTATAAATTCTAGCCATGAGAAGTAGTGTATGGTTATGTGATGATTTGGTGAAGTTGTGGAAGATTTTGTGTTGAGATTTTTGGAGTGTAGAGAAGTGATAAATTCAGCCATGTTTGATTCTCAATTTAGTGAGTTTTTGGCTCACAATTTGGTTGAATTAGAGAGTTTTGAAAGTGTAGCCAACATGGTAGTAGCATGTGCATATAAATTATTTGATGAAAATCCTAAGAGAAAACATGTTACCATGGCTGCCCTGTCAAATCTGTGACCTTATGAGTGATTTTTGAGCATCTTAACCATCGAACTGGGTTGAGACGTAAACATAAAAGTTGTAGCCCTTTCTCTAAACTTAAAAATGAGACCAAGATCATAGCAATCCGATGTGTATAGCTCGAGATATTCCTTCTTGAATATGACCTGCACAGAATGGCTACCTCAAAGTACCTCCAATTTATTAGTTATTTTTAGTCTAATAATCTATGATTGATTTCAAGTATGGGAATGTTGTTGGTAGAGAATACTAGTTCCATACTATATCTTTATATGCCATAATGCATTCTCACATTCTCACATTTGCATTTAGAAAGAATAGCAAAGAATGAGGATATTTCCATGCACATACAAGTGTATGAGAATATTAAAGAACAAGAGAAAGAGAGCTTCAATGAACTGTAGCGAATTTCTTTTATGCATGTATATGCTTATATATGAAGAATTGTTGATGGAATGGATATTGAATGATGGTTAGAATTTATCCATGAGAAGTAGTGTTTGTGTACTTGATGTTTGATGAGAGTTTGGATGAATTATGGAAGAATTGGAGTATAATTTATGGAGTGTGAATCCTGGACAGGTTTGACGTTAATCTTGGTGTGTTTTATTCCAAATTTTGGTGGCTTAGAAGAGAGGTAGAAATGTAGCCAAATTAGAGTTGATGTGTGCATATAAATTGTTTGATGAAATGTCAAAGAGAAGTGCATACATGATTATGATTATTTGATATATTGAGATGAGTTGGTAGATGGTAGAGAATGACATGTTCACATTCCATATTGCATTATTGCATCCAAACATGTGAATTTAGAATGAATAATAAGCATAAGCCCATATGCATGCATACATACTCATAAGAACATTAAAGAGCAATAATGAACATTAAAGAGCAATAATGAACATTAAAGTTAAAGAACAAATAGAAAGAAATGAGAAATATTAAATAAGTTCAAATCTGAAATTTTATCTAAAGAAGTGTAAAAAGATAAAAGAAGAGAAGGTTGTTGCGATGGGGAACCCGTGAGCGACATAGCCCCGCATGCACGCCACCTTTAGTGAGCGGCCTCAGAATTCAGATAGAAGAATTGTACAGTCCGTTAGAAGTGCATGTGGATGAGGACTGTACCCAGAATTAGAGAATACACTCACACGACCAAGGTTCCAAATCCATGCCTCAACCGAGACCGATCGGCAAGAGAAAGAATAGAAAGAAAGAAAAGGAAAGAAAGAATAGAAAGAAAGAAAAGAAAAGAAAAGAAAGAAAGAAGTACAGAAAACAGAATAAGAAAAAAATAGAAAAGAAAATGCACATTTTATGCATTTGTACGTTTGCATCATACCTATGCATGATACCATGCTTATTATCATGAGTAGTAAGAAATTAGAAACAGAGAAAGAATAGAGAAAGAACAGAGAAGGAATAGAGAAAGAATAGAGAAAGAACAAAGAAAGAGCTGAGAAGAATAGAGAGGTGTGATGTAAGGAAAGAAATTCAGAATTTAAGCAACGGAGAGAGAAGAGTAGCATAGCGGGTTTACTTACTGAGCAATTAGTGCTCACCCCACTGTTTTTAATGGTTTTTGCAGGTAATAGGTGAGATGCGGTCGCTTGGAACGTCACACAGCGGAAAGGTTGGGCAACACTGTCGAGTTGATGTTTTGTGACTTTATTATATTTTATAAAGATTTGTATTTAAAGAAAAATTAGTTATGGGCCCATTATTTTATACTCATCTACATGTATAATTTCTTATATATATTTTGACTGTTATTTTCCGAGTATACTAGCTAGAGAGTGAGTATTACATTGCATGTTGAACTTTTTCAATATTTTCTCTATATACATGCTTTGAGATAACCCTATCAATCCTTTCGCTCTATTTCTATAGATGTGAATTCTTAGGATGCAATTTGCTTCTCCCAAATCTTTCATTTGATAACCACATCTTAACTTCTATCATCATCCCAATATCATTTCCCATTAACAATATGTCATCTACATATAATATGAGGAAAATCGAGACATGATCTTTTACCCACTTATATACACATGGTTCATCAGGATTCTTTATGAAACCAAAAGTCTTGATCATTTCATCAAACCGGATATTCCAACTTCTGGAAGCTTGCTTCAATCCATAAATAGATATGTGTAATTTGCACACTTTATGTCTTTCAGTACTGGATATAAAACCTTTAGGTTGTTGCATATATATGTTTTCCTTAACAAATCCATTGAGGAACGTGGCCTTGACATCTATTTGCCAAATTTCATAATCATAGGGTGTTGCTATGGGTAGCAAGATTCTGATCGATTTAAGCATTGCAACTAGTGAAAAAGTTTCTTTATAATCCAACCCTTGTTTCTGAGTATAACCTTTTGCTACTAGTCTAGCCTTATAGGTCTCTACCTTTCCATCTTTGCCAATCTTTCTCTTGAAGACCCATTTACAATCAATAGGAACTATTCCTTCTGGAGGGCCAACAAATGTCCAAACTTGATTAGCATACATGGATTCTATTTCAAAATTCATCGCTTCTAGCCATCTTCCAGAATCGATATCTAATATTGCTTCTTCATAAGTTTTAGGATCATCTCCATGATCAACTTCTCCCATTGAAAAAGATTCAAAAACTTTTTCATGTAGAAAACCATAATATCTTTCTGGAGGTCGAGATATTCTAGAAGATTTACGGGCTGGAACCGTTGTGTCATGCGTTAAAGGTTCTTGATCTGGTTCACCTATCTGAGTATTATCGTTTTGAGACTCTTCGGAATATTCCTTGAGTTCAATTTTTCTTCCTGCACCTCCTTCTTCTAAGAATTCTTTTTCAAGGAAATGTGTGTTTCTACTGATTGAGATTCTTTGATCAGTAGGGAAGTAAAAATAATATCCTAAACTTTCTTTAGATACCTTATAAACCGACCTTTTTCAGATCTTACATCCAACTTATCTGTTTTGACAGTCTTGACATAAGCTGGACAACCCCAAACCTTTAAATAGTTAAGACTAGGTGGTTTGCCACACCATACTTCATATAGTGTTTTCTGGATTGATTTAGATGGTGCTCTATTTAAAATATGCACTGTTGTTTGTAGGGCATACCCCCACAAGTAAATCGGCAAGTCCATAAAAGTCATCATCGATCGTACCATATCCAATAAAGTACGATTTCTCCTTTGAGATATAGCATTGTGTTGTGGTGTAAATGGAGGAGTTAATTGTGATCTAATTCCATTTTCTTTTAGGAAGTCTCAAAATTTTGTACTTAAGGTATTCACCTCCATGATCTTATCGTAGAATTTTAATACTCTTTCCAGTTTGTTTCTCTACTTCATTCTGAATTCTTTGAACTTTTCAAAAGATTCTGATTTGTATTTCATTAAATACAAATACCCATACCTTGAATAATCATCAGTAAAGGTAATGAAGTAATGAAAACCTCTTCTGGCCATTTCATTAAATGGTCCATGTACATCTGTATGTATTAATTCCAGCAATTCTTTGGCCCTTTCCCCTTTACTCTTAAAGGGTGACTTGGTCATTTTTCCTTGAAGGCAAGATTCACAGGTCGGATAGGGTTCTGAACCCAATGAACTTAAAGTCCACTTTCTCTTAACGGGATTGCTCTTCTGTCTCCTATATGACCTAATCTATGATGCCAAAGTAATTTAGGATTAATTTCATTTCGAGTTCGTTTATTAGTTATGTTAGTAACTGACCGGATTCGTGCAGCAAAAAAATGTAATATTTAAAATGAATTGATCAATTACACAAACCAAGATCCAAGTACAGATTATAACGTTTTCATGCATAGACTGAAACGTAAAATAAAATTTTATTAAAAACAAATCCATATGAGGATTTAGTTCATACCAACGTTTGGAGGCTCCTTTGAATATCTCTTATTTCGAACACGAACATTGTTCACCAGCTATTGTTCACCGTCTACTGTTCACCGTCTATTGTTCATGTGATTCTTCGCTAATCTATCCAATGTAGGACCGCACTCACAAAAGTCCACATGAAGATAATCCGAAGAACCGATAATTGTTTTGCTAGAACAATTGTCGACATTAAGAATCAAGAGCAATCAAAATTGAAAAATTTTCTTCTTCACTTGAAGAAGAAAACGTGAGAGAGAGAGAGAACCTTTTGGGTGGCTATGGTTTTAATTGAATGAATTGTTTCTATTTGTTTTAATTTTAAGTTGCACATATATAGTGCAACAATTAAAACCCTATTTCACTTAGGAATAGTCATGGGCTCCAACCCTAGTTCACCCTTGCAACCAAACACACCCTTTATGGTATTTTAATTAATTAATTATTATTATAATTAAAATCAATTAATATATAATAATATATTAACATTTAATTAATAATAATAATTCATTTAAATATATACATAGATATATTTAAATATAATCTCACTAATTTAATTTTAATATTAAAATTAAATACAGGCAACAACCTCAGCAAATTTAATTGCACTGTGAGATTACCAAAATACCCTTGCGTCTTGAAAGACAAAAATACCCTTCTCACAAATTGATCCTTAAATTATTTTCTAAGTGTGTGACCCGTAGGCTCCTCATCATATCGGTAGTGTTTAGTATCGCGATTAACACCAATTAATCGTCTCACTACACACAGACCAAGATTGGCCCTTAGCAAGACATCATGGCCACCCAATAGATTTGGATTCAGCAAAACCACAGCCTGTCAACAATATGGTTACCGTGCAATCAAATCCTTTCATCCACTGTTATCTCATCGAGACTGAGGTACAGAAATAGTGTCAACCTCAGATATCCTCGACATGTTTGTATTCAGTTACAGGACCAATGACAGGAATATTAAATTGGATTGAGCATCAACTCAATCCCACTGTGACCATAGATTTAGTGTCATTGCCATTTACTGAATTACCCAATGAGATAAATTCTCCCATACCCAGGAGTGATGAATCCTTTGTTGATCCACCATAGTTTTGATACACTTCTCAATGTAGCCAATCACTACCGTATTGATAGCTTTGAATAGAACTGCGTTGGGCTAGTGTCAAACTACACCAATTGGTGCATAGGTACTCCAGTGATCTCAAGTCTAAGGATCACATGCACCACCATCCGTTAGAGGATTTATTCCATAGACACTGGGGTTACCATCCATATGGAATCCTCTGGTGGGTTTGTCTAGTGACCTTGCCTACAGCAAGTACCCATGTGTCGCACTAGGTTGTCAGCAAACAACCTTGACAAATGAGATCAATCACTGCCTTTTGACACAACACTATGATAGTCTTACCATATTATTTGTGTCCTTGGTCAGAATAATACTGGGGCTAGAGACATTTCTAGAATGGCTACCATATGTGATCATAGTGTTAGAGTAGGTGCCCCAGAGCCAATCAATTATTGTAAAATTGACTCTGTAATAAATGTTTATTTATCAATAAAAGGCATGTTATACTATATCACGTAAATCATAGTTTATGTATTGATATATGTCTTTAGGATGGTAGAACCGTGACGAGGGTATCAAGTGTTTCAAATCTTGATAGTGAGAACCCTATGATCACATATGGTGGCTATTCTAGAAACGTCCGTAGCCCCAGTATTGTTCTGACCAAGGACATAAATAATATGGTAAGGCTATGTAACAACCACATCAAGGTACGTAATGTTATTTATGCTGTAAAACCCTTAGTTGGATTTCTTTGAAGTTACCTTAGACAAATGTGAAAGAAAATTCCTTAAAACTTCATTAGGGGTAAAATGGTCTTTTCACTCATAATTAGTTGAAAAAATAGGAAGTGAAAGGAAGCAAAATAATGTGAAGAAAATAATAAAAATGAGGGTATTTTGGTAATTGACTAAAGGACATAGATGGAATTTCATAGAAAGTGCAAAGGCAAAATGGGAATACATGTATATATTATTAGATAAAAGGTTTCATTGAAGAAACCCTAGCCATATATGCAGCCCTTGTTCACGCCACCTTCACCCCATTTTCTCTCAATTTTCTTCACTAAATTTCATAGGGAAATCATAGGATTTGGCTTGGATTTTTGGAGATTTTCAATCCTAAAGCATGCTAAGGTAAGATTCTAGCAAAAGGAGTGTGATTAAACTTTAAAGTTTTAAATTCTTATGATTTTTATATGATCTAGGTCCAAGAGGAAGAGACTTTTAGCAAAAGGAAGTTATATCACACATTCAAGGTAAGTAAACGTCATTTTAGCCTTGATTTGAGCAAGACTTATGTTGAATGAATTTTTGCATGTTTGAATATAATGGTATGAGAAAATTATTGGCTGTTTTTTATGTTTAATGATGTGTAATTTCCAGCCATGAGAAGTAGTGTATGGTTATGTGATGATTTGGGAAGTTATAGAAGAATTACTGTTTAAATTTTCGAAGTGTTGAGAATTGTTGAAATTGACCAGGTTTGATGCTATAATTAGTGAGTTTTTGCTCAAATTTTGGTGGATTTAGAGAGATGTGGAAGTGTAGCCAACATGGTAGTTGCATGTGCATATGAAGTGTTTGATGAAAATCCAAAGAGAAAATGCATGCATGAGTTGGCTGAACCCTATTGAAGAAAGGGTTAGAGAAAGGCAAGAATTAAAGTAGGAAGATTATGTTTGAGCTTAACCAAGTGTAAATGTTAGTATTCAAAAGTGCACATTGTTATGCCAAAATTTAATATATCACTTGGTCATGTTAGTTCCATGAGAGAAATGGCCCTTAGTGTTTGATTCTAGTTACTTGAACCTTTACTACTTCTTGAATAGCACATGAAAGTGTTAGAGAAGAATTGCATGTTAAAGTGTTACTTTGATATGGAAAATGTGATAGTAGAGAATGGTAGAATATGTCATGACATATCATTATGCCATAATGAATTTGCAAGTTTCTATATGTGAACTTGGAAAGCATATTAAAGGATGGGCTTGATCATGCATATATTGTGCACATGATTATATATATAGCTTTGATTTAGTAAATGAGAATGCGAAAGAATATGTTAGTAAAGAATGAGAAAGAAAAAAAAGAAAATGGCTAGTAATTTTCTTTTAAGCTAACATGCAAGTATGTATATTTTCTCATTTACTAAAGAATGCAAGTGTAGAATTTCCATAGCTTGGAAATTCATGTTGAAATGTGCATAATATCTCTTTCTATTCTCTTTCTACAGCATGCTATGTTATAAGGTTTTTGCAATGGGGAACCCATGAGTGACAGAGATGCCCACACACATGCCGCCATAAGCGAACGGCCACAGCAGAGAGATACAGGATTTGTACAGTATGTCAGTAGTGTATGTGGATGAGGACTGTACCCAGCTGAGCATACCTACATGCATGCCGCCACGAGCGAGCGGCCACAACAGAGAGATACAGTATTTGTACAGTCCGTCAGCAGTGCATGTAGATAAGGACTGCACCCATTCACATGGCCAGGGTTCCAAATCCATGCATCAACCTAGTTCGATCGGCAAACTAGATAGAAGAAAGAAAAGAAAGAGAAATAGAGAGGAAAAGAAAGAGATACAGCATAAGAGACATATAACAGAAAAGAAAAGAAAGTTCTTTTCTCAAGAAAGTGTATTATTCTGCATATGTATTATGCTACTTACATGATTTAGTATTTCTTATGTGTTCGACGATGTACAGTTTTATTCATTGTCCTTGCACGTTGATAAGTAGGAAATCAGAATATCAAAAAAGAATGCAAAATATCATAAAAGAATGCAGAATATCAGAAAAGAATGCAGAATATCATAAAGGAATGAAGAATATTAGCAAAGATTAAAGTGAGAAAAGGGAAATCAAAACATGAGTAACAGAGGAAGAACAGTCGCGTAGTATGGTGTACTTACTGAGCAATCAGTGCTCACTCCATTATTTTACTATTTTGCAGGTACTAAATGATTTACGGTCGGGTGGGACGTCAAGAAGCGGAGGAGTTTGGCGGCACTGTCCAAGACTACCTTGTACTTATTAAGTATATCAGTTACTTTGTGTATATACTTATATGAATTAGAATTAGAATTTTCAGATTTTGCATCATACACCTCTATGTATATATGTTTACAAAAGTTATTTAGTGGATTTTATCATATATTTCTCAAGGAATTACTAGCTAGAGAGTATATTACAGGTTATCATAGTATTGAACGACCCTGTCGAAAGACAGCGACTGATCTCACTTGTCAAGGTTGTTTGCCGACAACCTAGTGCAACTCATGGGTGCTTGCTAGAGGCAAGTTCGTTGGACAGACCCACCAGAGGATTCCATATGGATGGTAACCCCAGTGTCTATGGAATAAATCCTCTAACGGATGGTGGTGCATGTGATCCTTAGACTTGAGTTCACTAGAGCGCCTTGTGCACCAATTGGTGTAGTTTGACACTAGCCCAACGTAGTTCTATTCAGAGCTATCAATACGGTAATGATTGGCTACATTGAGAAGTGTATCTCGACTATGGTGGATCGACAAAGGATTCATCACTCTTGGGTACGGGAGAAGTTATCTCACTGGATAATTCAGTAAATGGCAATGACACTAAATCTATGGCCACAGTGGGATTGAGTTGATGCTCAATCCAATTTAATATTCTTGTCATTGGTCTAGTAACTGAATACAAACATGTTGAGGATATTTGAGGTTAACACTATTTATGTACCTCAGTCTCGATGAGATAACAGTTGATGAAATGATTTGATTGCACGGTAACCATGCCGTTGATAGGCTACAGTTTTGTTGAATCTGAATCTATTAGGTGGTCATGATGCCTTGCTAGAGGCCAATCTTGGTTTGTGTATAGTGAGACGATTAATTAGTGTTTATCACGATACTACACACTGCTGATATGATGAGGAGCCTATGGGTCACACACTTAGAAGATAATTTAAGAATCAATTTGTGAGAAGGGTATTTTCGTCTTTCAGGACAAAAGGGTATTTTGGTAATCTCACAATACAATTAAATTTGTTGAGGTTGTTGCCTATATTTAATTTTAATATTAAAATTAAATTAGTGAGATTATATTTAAATATATCTATGTATATGTTTAAATGAATTATTATTATTAATTAAATGTTAATATATTATTATATATTAATTGATTTTAATTATAATATTAATTAATTAATTAAAATACCATAAAGGGTGTGTTTGGTAGCAAGGGTGAACTAGGGTTGGAGCCCATGGCTATTCCTAAGTGGAATAGGGTTTTAATTGTTGCATTATATAAGTACAACTTAAAATTAAAACATTAAGGAATTATTCATTCAATTAAAACCCTAGCCACCCTATCTCTCTCTCTTTCTAGAAGAAAATTTTTCTTATTCTTCTTTCTCGATTCATGAAGCTTTTGATTGTTCTAGCAAAATAATCAAGGGTTCTGCTGATTATCTTCGTGTGGACTTTCGTGAGTGCGATCCTACTTTGGATCGATTGGCGAAAAATCACGTGAATAGTAGACGGTGAACAGTAACCGTGAACGGTATTTCTGTCCGAAGTCATATATTCGGAGGAGTTTCCAAATGTACGTAAGTATTCTAATCCTTGAATGGATTTACTTTATACATATTTTGTTTATAAACATGTAAACAGTATAATCTATACTCGGATCTTGCCAAAGAAAGGTAATTGATTTACCGATTGAATTTTTGTTTTTCCACTGCGTATGGTAGATCAATTACTTACAGTGGTATCAGAGCCTCGGGTATTAGATTATATTGTTTAATTGATGTTTGATAACATGTTATTGCATGATTTGAAGTGTTTTTTAAATCTGGAAAAATTATGTATGTTGAATGTCTTAATTAATCAATTAATTAAATAATGTATTGATTGAATGTGTATTGGTTGGTTGGTATCCTGGTCGAATGTTTAAGCATTCGATTTGATTTGGATCCGTGTCATTATGTGAAAAATTGCAAAAGATGTTACTGTGCCTGATTCACTGTTTTGTAGTGTTAGCCGCGGTGAAATATCACTTCGCCGTGACAAAATAACACTTCGCCGCGACGAGATGCAAAAAGTGAATCTAGCCGCAGTGAAATTCCGGAAAAGTAGATCTAGCCACAGAGAAATAAAACTTTGTCGCGGCATAAAACTCTCTAGAACGATTTGTGTTTTCTTGAAATTCACGGTCACCACGGCAAAATAAAACTTCGCCACCGTAACCATGTGTGCATGAACTTCGGGCGTCGCCACGGCAAGAAACCTACTGTTCCGTTTTTGCTTTCCCTTTTTCGCATAGGGGCTAAATTGTAGTTTTTTGAACCTTTAAAGCCAATATTCATTCTGCACATTAAAGATGGTAACTTGATAATTCAACCCACCCAATTCAAAAATTGATTTTTTGAATGTATGCAATGTTTTTGTTTGATAATTGCATGGTGCCCGGTACATGAGCCTTAGACCTATTGTTTATTGTTTATTGGGTTTGTTTGTAATTTTTATAAACAAATAGGATCTGCGTGTCCTGCCTCTCTCTCTTAAATCTCCATGTATTTCTTCTCCTCATCTCACTCCCCTCGTATGTAATGCGAGGTTTCTATTTTATTGATGTAAATTAGAATAGGATTTTTATTATAAAATTATTTGTAATGATCGTGAAGAAGAAACGAAGGAGCTATGAAGAGAAATGACTTGAAGACCCAAGATTAACTTTTAAACCCCAGGTTGACCTATCGATTCCTCTAGGCTCGAGGAAATCGGTTTTAGTGGGCCACGTACCGGCACTTTTAATTTTTTGTTTAGAATGCATGCTAAGGTTGAATGTTCAATAACATGCCAAACAATGACATTCTAACAAAGATAATAATCTGGTGAGACATTAAATAAAAATCCTCAAATAAGATATATTAAGTCACATATGCCTTCCATCACCATGGTTTTAATCAAATCACAGTTCGTCGGAACCTTTTTCACCATAGCGAAGGGTACACTTCTACCAGTGGGAGGTTAAAATTCATTGGAGTTTTCCTTAATGATGATGGGTTAACTTAAAATGACAGTTTTGCTTGTTCGCCACAACAAAAGTTGATAAACACGTCATAGGAATAGTAGAGAAGTACACATGTTGAGTGTACGTGGCGACATATAGTGTCCACCCTACTGATACTAGGAATCACACTTGAGGACGATGGCTAGGCCGTTGGATTGTGTGATTGGCTTATTGGCTTACTTCACATTTGAGGTTGGTAGTGGGAGCTATCAACTGGTGTGGATTAAGTTTGTTGGCCTACCTAATCAACCCATTTTGGCTTGTTCGCCACAGCGAAGGTTTGAAATGGGCTAGATGGTATCTCAGTCCACTAGGAAAGCCTACGGACTTTCTCGAGTTAATAGTAAGGGCTATTGGCTTGCGGAAAATAGTGGGAGTGTTTTTTTAATAAAAGACCACATTAAGAAATAATAAACATTATATTAACTTTACTTTTCTGAATTGTAGATTCACTTAAAAATGAGCATTATGAACCTACGACCGATAATCGAGAAAGAAAATAGGTTTGATGGATCCAATTTCTCGAACTTGTATCATAATCTTCGGATTATACTTAAGTCCAAAAAGAAATTGTATATCCTTGATAAGCCATACATGGTTGAGCCTGATCCTGATACCACTCAGGAAGTAAAGGATACTTATCAAAAGTTCCTTGATGATGCTGATAGTGTTCAATGCTTGATGTTAGCATCGATGACACCAGTGTTGCAAAAGCAACATGAGAATATGGACGTTGCTGCCAATATTCTACACCTCAAGGAGCTTTACGAAGGGAATGCTCGACATGAGAGGTACAAGGTGTCAAAAGCACTATTTGGAAGTCGCCTAACCGAGGGAGCTCAAGTTGGCCCTCATGTGCTCAAAATGATCAAGCACGTGAAGAAGCTTGAGACTTTGGGGTTTGAGTTGGATGCAGAATTACAAGTGGATTTAATTCTGCAATCCTTGCCTGACTCTTATGCACCGTTCATAATGAACTTCAATATGAACGCTATCGTGAAAACCCTCTCGGAGCTTTTGAACATGCTAAGGACTATAGAGCAGGACTTGAAAAAGTCCAAGCCTGTTTTACTAGTAGCTGCCAGTAAAGGAAAGGGTAAGGGAAAGGGAAAGGCCAAGGCCAATCCCAAGCCCAAGCCTAAAGGATAGGATGCTCTCAAGCCTGCGAGTGGCGTTGGGAAAGGTGGGAAGGTAGTCTGCTTCTATTGTGGCAAGCCTGGCCACTAGAGGAAGCACTGCAAGGCTTTTCTCGCAAATAAGAAGAAGTCAGATGCTTCGACTTCAGGTATGTTTATGATTGAGATTAACTTCTCTCATTCAACATCTTGGGTCATTGACACAGGATGTGGTACTCACATTTGTACTGATGTGCAGGGACTAAGGCAAAGTAGATTGCTCGCTAAGGGAGAAGTGGACCTATGAGTTGGAAATGGAGCACATGTGGCTGCATTAGTTGTAAGGACTTATTGTTTATCTTTGCCTTCGGGCTTATTATTAGAACTCAAAGACTGTTATTTTGTACCTGCAATTTCTAGAAACATTATTTCTGTATCTGCTTTGGATAATATAGGATGTCGTTTTGATATTTATAATGGATTGTTGCCCTTTAGTTTGAATTGTATTCTATTTGGAATAGCAAGGTCATATAACAGATTATATATGTTCTTTGATTTGAACAATAAGGATATTTTTAACGTTGAAACTAAGAAAGCTAAACATAGCGAACAAAACCGTACATACCTCTGGCATTGCAGATTGGGTCATGTTAATCAGACCTACATTGCGAAACTTCAAAGGGATGGAGTTTTGGACCCTTTTGACTTCCAATCATTTGAGGTATGCGAGTCATGCCTTTTAGGCAAGATGACCAAGTCACCTTTCACAAGACAATGTGAAAGGGCTACTGAACTATTAGGCATCATCCATAGTGATGTATGTGGTCCACTAACAGTTAAAGCTAGAGGTGGATATTCCTACTTCATCACATTTATTGATAATTTCAGTAGATATGGTTATGTCTACCTTATGAGACATAAATCTGAAGTCTTTGATAAGTTCAAAGAATTCAGGAATGAAGTACAGAATATGTTGGGCAAAAGTATTAAAGCTCTTCGATCGGATCGAGGAGGTGAATACTTAAGCTCAGGGTTTTCTGAATACCTGAAGGAATGTGGAATAGTATCACAACTCATCCCTCTGTATACACCCCAACACAATGGAGTGTCTTAATGGAGGAATAGGACCTTACTTGACATGGTTAGGTCCATGATGAGTTTTAGTGATTTACCTACATCATCCTGGGGTTATGCCCTAGAGACTGCAACTCACATTTTAAACCATGTGCTGTCAAAGTCTGTAGACAAGACTTCATTTGAACTATGGAACAGACGAAAGCCCAATTTGTCTTATCTAAGGATTTGGGGTTACAAAGCTTATGTCAAGAAATTGACTTCGAAAGAGCTGGGCCCAAAATCCTACAAATGTGTATTTGTGGGGTATCCTAAAGAGAACAAAGGATACTAGTTCTACCATCTAGAAGAACACAAAATTTTTGTTACTCG
Organism: Pistacia integerrima; assembly: GCA_026225825.1. Classification (NCBI taxonomy): domain Eukaryota; kingdom Viridiplantae; phylum Streptophyta; class Magnoliopsida; order Sapindales; family Anacardiaceae; genus Pistacia; species Pistacia integerrima. The sequence continues at coordinate 13,100,395 of CM047749.1, forward strand.
TACTGGTGTCTTCCTAGAAAAAGAATTTTTTCTAAGAAGTACTAGTGGAAGAAAAGTAGAACTCAATGAAGTTCTAGAGCCACAAGATATACTAGATGAAGGATGGGAAGATGTGCCATAAGCAGTGATTGAACATCAGGAGGAGGTTACTCCACAACTTGTGGATCAAAGTGAACCACTTTAAGTATCATAGGAGCTACGTAGATCTGGGATAGTATGCCATAAGCCTGAGAGATACGGTTATCTCGTGACTTAACATGGTGACGTACTTGTCTACCAAGACAATGAACCCAGAACCTATGAAGACGCTATATCAGATCTAGATTCCTTTAAATGGCTTGAAGCCATGAAATCTGAGATGGACTCCATGTACCAGAACAAAGTATGGTCTCTGGTGGAACCACCTGAAGTGGTAAAACCCATAAGGTGTAAATGGGTCTTCAAGAAGAAGACTGACATGGATGGCATGGTTCACACTTATAAAGCACAACTGGTTGCCAAAGGTTTCAAACAAATTCATGGTATTAACTATGAGGAAACCTTTTCACCTGTTGCCATGATTAAATCCATCCGGATTATGCTTGCGATTGCTGCATATCATGATTATGAGATTTGGCAAATGGATGTCAAAACGGCTTTGCTGAACAGAAACCTTGAAGAGGATGTGTATATGACACAACCCGATGGTTTTGTTCTTGATGGGCCGTTAGGAAACGATCAAGTTATGGCAGCAGAAACAAAAACATAAACAACATCGATCATTCCTTAGAACCAAGATCAGGGCACAAATTTATAGTTTATACAACATATTAGAATCTCCAGAAAATCAGTTTAAAGTTAAGAAACCATACCCACGTTTGGAGGCTCCTCCAACTTTAACTCTGAATGCGTTTCGCTACCGATCCAAGGGTAGGATCGAACCAATGGTAGTCCACACGAAAATAATCCCAACGAACTAAAGAGGGATTTGCTAAATCCTCTTTAGCCGTAAGAACCAAGAACAAGAATCAAATGAAATATTTAATTCAACCAAGATCAAACTGGCGTGGGAAGAGAGAAAAAAGGGACTGGAATTTTTCAATCAATGAATATAAAAGACTTTATGAAAAAAAGTTCTTTAATTCATGGAACAAATGCACTTATATAGTGCATGTGAAACCCTATTCCATTTAGGAATAAGCATAGGCACCAACCCAAACAACCCTTATGTCAAAACAACCCCATTTAGATATTTTAATTTTAATTTTAATTATCATTATTTCAATTAAATTCAATTAATATACATTTAATATATTAACATTTAACAATAACGATAATTCATTTAAATATATGCGAACACATATTTAAATATAATTTCACTTATTTAATTTCATTAACAAATTAAATAAAGGCTACGACCTCAGCAAATGTAATTACACTGTGAAATTACCAAAATACCTTTTGCCTAAAAAGACGAAAACGCCCTTCTTATAAACTGGTTCTTAAATTATCTTCTATGTGTTTGCCCCATAGGCTCCTTATCATACCGGTAGTGTGTAGTATCGTGATTAACACTAATTAATCGTCTCACTGCACACAGACCAAAATTGGTCCCTAGCAAGGCATCATGGCCACCCGATAGATTCAGATTCAGATTCAGCAAAGCAGCTACCTATCAACGATAGGGTTACCGTACAATCCAATCCTTTCATCATTCGTTATCTCGACGAGACCGAGGCATAGAAATAGTGTCAACCTCAGTTACTCTCGATATTATGTATTCAATTACTGGACCAATGACCTGAATTATAAACTGGATAGAGCAACAACTCAATCCCACTATGGCCACAGTTTTAATGTCATTGCCATTTATTGAATTATGCCGTGAGATAACTTCCCCCATACCCAGGAGTGATAAATCCTCTATCGATCCACCATAGTCTTGATACACTTCTTGATGCAGCCAATCACTACCGTATTGACAGCTCTTAATAGAACTGCGTTAGGCTAGTGTCAAACTACACCAATCGGTCCGGTGATCTCAAGTCTAAGGATCATATACACCACCAATCGTTAGAGGATTTGTTCCATAGACACTGGGGTTACCATCCATATGGAATCCTCTGGTGAGTTAGTCTAGTGAACTTGCCTACAGCAAACACCCATGTGTTGCACCAGGTTGTCATCAAACAACCTTGACAAGTGAGATCAATCACTGCCTTTTGACAGGGTCGTTCAACACTATGATAGCCTTACCGTATTAGTTATGCCCTTACTTCAGAATAATACTGGGGCTACAGACGTTTCTAGAATGGCCACCATATGTGCTCTTAGGGTTCTCACTATCAAGATTTGAAACATTTGATACCCTCGTCATGATTCTACCATTCTAAGGACATATATCAATACATACAATAATGATTTACGTGATATAGAATAAAATGCCTTTTACAGATCAATGAACATTATTACAAAGAGTCAATTCTACAATAATTGATTGGCTCTAAGGCATCTACTCTAATAATCTCCCACTTACACTACAGCCAATCATTCATGTATTTAATACCAAATGATCTCAAGATTGTTAGTGCCTTTCATGCTTTTGCTGCGATAGAGGCCTTGTCAATGAATCTGCGAGATTGTCGTCAGTATGCACTTTACTGATCTGCACATCTTTCATCTCAACTATTTCTCTGATGAGATGGAGCCATCTGAGTATGTGTCTAGACTTCTGATGAGACCGTGGTACCCTGGCTTGAGCAATTGCTCCATTGTTGTCACAATAGATGTCCATTGGATCAACAATCGTGGGAACCACACTAAGTTCAGTGACAAACTTCTTAATCTAGAGTACCTCCTTAGTCGCATCTGATAATGCAATATACTTAGCCTCCATTGTAGAGTCCGCTATAGTGTTTTGCTTGGAGCAGTTCCAGCTCACTGCACCCTCATTGAGACAAAATACAAACCCTGATTGCGATCGATAATCATCTTTGTTCGTTTGGAAACTAGCATCACTATATCCTCTTACAGTGAGCTCATCTTCCTCTCCATAAACCAAGAACATATCCTTAGTCCTCTTCAGCTACTTAAGAATGTTCTTGACAGCCATCTAGTGACGCTCACCTGGATCTGATTGATATCTACTACAAGTGCTCAAAGCACATGAGACATCAATCCGAGTACATAACATGGCATACATGATGGATCCAATTGCTGATGCATATGGGATCCTCTTCATCCTATCTCTCTCATCTTGTGTTCTAAGACACATTTCCTTAGAGAGATAAACACCATGTGACATCGAAAGAAATCCCTTCTTGGATTCTTCCATACTGAATATTTTCAGTACTTTGTTAATATATGCACTCTGACTTAGGCCAAGCAACCCACGCGATCTATCACGATAGATCTTCATTCCAAAGATGTAAGCTACTTCCCCTAAGTCCTTCATGGAGAAGCACTTGGATAACCAAGTCTTTATCGACTACAAATTCAGTATATCATTCCCGACCAGAAGTATGGCATCGACATACAACACTAGGAATGCCATTGCGCTTCCACTCACTTTCTTGTAAACGCATGGCTCATCTTCGTTCTTGATAAAATCGAATTCTTTTACAGCTTCATCGAAATGAATGTTCCAGATCCTTAAAGCTTGTTTGAGTCCATAAATGGATCTCTGAAACTTGCATACCCTATCAGCTTGCCCATCAAGAACGAAACCATCGGGTTGTATCAGATACACATCCTCTTCAAGGTTTCTATTCAAGAAATTTGTTTTGACATCCATTTGCCAAATCTCATAGTCATGGTATGTAGCAATCGCAAGCATAATTCGGATGGATTTAATCATGGCAACTGACGAAAAGGCTTCTTCATAGTCAATACCATGAATTTGTTTGATACCTTTGGCAACCAGTTGTGCTTTATAAGTATGCACCTTGCCATCCATGTCAGTCTTCTTCTTGAAGACCCATTTACACCCTATGGGTTTTACCCCTTTAGGTGGTTCCACCAAAGACCACACTTGATTCTGGTACATGGAGTCCATCTCAGATTTCATGGCTTTAAGCCATTTAACAGAATCTGGATCCTATAGCATCTTCGTAGGTTCTGGGTTCATCGTCTTGGTGGACTAGTACTTCACCATGTTGAGTCACGAGATAACCATATCTCTTGGGCTCACGGCGTACTCTCCCAAATCTACGCAGGCTCCTGTGCTACCTGAGGTGGTTCTCTTTCATCCACAAGTTGTGGAGTAACCTCCTTATGATGTTCAACCACTTCTTGTGGCACATCATCCCGTCATTCGTCTAGTATAATTTGTGATTCTAGAACTTCATCGAGTTTTACTTTTCTCCCACCAGTATTTCTTAGAAAAAATTCCTTTTCTAGGAAGACACCAGAACGAGCAACAAAAATTTTGCGCTCTTCTGGCTGGTAGAAATAGTATCCTTTGGTCTCCTTTGGATACCCACAAATATACATTTACAGGATTTTTGGCCCAGCTTGCTCGAAGTCAATTTCTTAACATAAGCTTCGCAACCCCAAATCCTTAGATAAGACAAGTTGGTCTTTCGCTCACTCCATAGTTCATATGGAGTCTTATCAACTGACTTTAACGGCATACGGTTCAAAACGTGAGTCGCAGTTTCTAAGGCATAACCCCAGAATGATGCACGTAAATCACTAAAACTCATCATGGACCTAACCATGTCAAGTAAGGTCATATTCTTCCTTTCAGACACTCTATTATGTTGGGGTGTATACGAAAGGGTGAGTTGTGATACTATCCCACATTCCTTTAGGTATTCAGAAAACCCTGAGCTTAAGTATTCACCTCCTTGATCCGACCGAAAAGCTTTAATACTTTTGCCCAACATATTATGTACTTCATTCCTAAATTCCTTGAATTTATCAAAGGCTTCAGATTTATGTCTCATAAGGTAGACATAACCATATCTATTGAAATCATCAGTAAATGTTATAAAGTATGAATATCCACCTCTAGCTTTAACTGTTAGTAGACCACATCACTATGGATGGATGATACCTAACTGTTCAGTAGCCCTTTCACCTTGTCCTGTGAAAGGAGACTTGGTCATCTTGCCTAATAGGCATGACTCGCATGCCTCAAATGACTGAAAATCAAAAGGGTCTAAAACTCCATCCCTTTGAAGTTTTGCAATGCAGGTCTTATTAACATGACCCAATCTATAGTGCTAGAGATATGTTTAGTTTTGATCGTTATGTTTAGCTTTCTTGGTTTCAACGTTGAGAATATCTTTATTGTTAAAATCAAGAACATATAATCCGTTATATAACCTTGCAATTCCAAATAGAATACCATTCAAACTAAAGGATAACAATCCATTAGATGTCTCAAAATGATACTTTATGTTATCCAAAGCAGATACTGAAATAATATTTCTAGAAATGGAAGGTACATGATAACAGTTATGTAGTTCCAACAACAAGCCCGTAGGCAAACATAAACAGTAAGTCCCTCCGCCAATGCAGCCACATGTGCTCCATTTCCAACTCGTAGGTCCATCTCTCCCTTGGCGAGCACTCTACTCTGCCTTAGTCCCTGCATATCAGTACAAATGTGAATACCACATCCTGTGTCAATGACCCAAGATGTTGAGGGAGAGAAGTTAATCTCAATCATCAATATACCTGAAGTCGTAGCATCTGACTTCTTCTTACTTGCGACGAAAGCCTTGCAATGTTTCCTTCAGAGGCTAGGCTTGCCACAAAAGAAGTAGACTACTTTGCCCTTCCCTATACCGCTCTCAGGCCTAAGAGCAACCTGTCCTTTAGGCTTGGGCTTAGGTTTGGCCTTGGTCTTACCTTTGCCGTTACCCTTTCCTTTACTGACAACAACCAGTAAAATAGGCTTGGACTTCTTCAAGTCCTGCTCTACAGTCCTCAGCATGTTCAAAAGCTCTAACAAGGTTTTCATCATTGTGTTCATATTGAAGTTCATTATGAATGGTGCATAAGAGTCATGCAAGAATTGCAAAATTAAATCCATTTGTAATTCTACATCCAACTCAAATCCCAAAGTCTCAAGCCTCTCTATGTGCTCGATCATCTTGAGCACATGAAGACCAATTTGGGCTCCCTCAATCAGACAACTTCCAAAAAGTGCTTTTGACACCTTGTACCTCTCATGTCGAGCATTTCCTTCGAAAAGCTCCTTGAGGTGTAGAATAGTGGTAGCAGCGTCCATATTCTCCACGCTGCTTTTGCAGCACTGGTGTCATCGATGCTAACATCAAGCATTGAATGCCATCAGCATCATCAAGGAACTTTTGATAAGTGTCCTTTACTTCCTGAATGGCATCAAGATCAGGCTCAATAATGTATGGCTTTTCAAGGATATACAATTTCTTTTTCGACTTGAGTATAATCCGTAGATTACGATACCAGTCCGAGAAATTGGATCCATCCAACCTGTTTTCTTTCTCGATTATCAGCCTCAGGTTCATAATGCTCATTTTGGTGAATCTACAATTGCAGAAAAGATAAAGTCATTATAAAGTTCATTATTATTATTTAATATGGTCTTTCATTAAACGATGCTCCCACTATTTTCCTCAAGTCAATGGCCCTCACTATTAACTCAGGAAAGCCCGTTGGCTTTCCTAGTGGACCGAGATCCCATCTTGCCCATTTCAAACCTTTGCTTTAACGAACAAGCCAAAATGAGTTGATTAGGTAGGCCAACAAACTTAATCCACACCAGTTGATAGCTCCTACTATCAACCTCAAATGTGAAAAAGCCAACAAGCCAATCACACAATCCAATGGCCCTAACCATCGTCCTCAAGTGTGATTCTCAATATCAGTAGAGTGGACACTACATGCCACCACGTACACATAATATGTGTACTTCTCTACTATGCCTATGACGCGTTTACCAACCTTCGCTTTGGCGAACAAGCAAAACCGTCATTTTAAGTCGACCCATCACCATTAAGGAAAACTCCAATGAATTTTAATCTCCCACTGGTAGAAGTGTACCCTTCGCTTTGGCGAACAAGGTTCTGACGAACAGTGATTTGATTAAAACCATGGTGATGGAAGGCTTACATGACTTAATATACTTTAATTGAGGGTTTTTTATTTAGTGTCTCACCAGATTATTATCTTTGTTAGAATGACATTGTTTGGCATGTTCTTGAACATTCAACCTTAGCATGCATTCTAAACAAAATATTAAAATGTGCTGGTACATGGCCCAACTAAAACCGATTTCCTCGAGCCTAGAGGAATTGGGAGGTCACCTAGGGGTCCTATAATAAATATCTTAAGTCTTCAAGTACGATTGCCTCGTCCTTTGCTCTGTTTCAAGTACATTACAAAAACATCATACTGAATTTACAATAAAATTAATCTCAAAGTAATTTTACATCAATAAATTTAGAAACCTCGATTTACATTCGAAGGGAATAAGATGAGAAGAGAATGCACATGGAGAAAGGGAAAAAGGCAAGACTCGTAGGTCCTATTTAAAACTTACAACCATACATACCCAAAAACAATTTAGAACATTCACCATAGGTCATAAGGCTCATGTACCGGGTACCATGCAATATACAAACAAGTACATGACATACATTTCAAAAACAATCAATTTTTGAATTGGGTGGGTTAATTATTAATTATCCTCCTATATGTGCAGAATGGTTATTGGCTTTATAGGTTATTAAAAACTACAGTTTGGTCCCTTCACGAAAAACAAAGAATTGGGACAGCAACTCCGTCGCCGCAGTGAAGCAAACTTCTCTGAAAATTCCAGCAAGAACGTTGCCGCGGTGAAATTTTTAATTCGTCGCGGCGAAGTCTGGAAATCCCAAAAAAGTACAGTTCGCGTTTTTGCAGTTTTTCATGTAATAACACGTATCCATCAACACAATATTAAACCAATTTATCAATTGAATCACTCATTCAAAAATAGATTTTTGTAGATTTAACAAAAATAACATGTTATCAATCAAATACATGTTATAAATCATACAATAAACTGTAAAATTTGGTACCCATGGCTCTGAGACCACTGTTAGGAAACAATCAAGTTATGGCAGTGGAAACAAAAGCATAAACAACATTGATCGTTCCTTAGGACCAAGATTAGGGCACAAATTTACAATTTATACAACATATTAGAATCTCCAGAAAATCAGTTTAAAGTTAAGAAACCATACCCACGTTTAGAGGCTCTTCCAACTTTAACTCTGAATGGGTTTCGCTACCGATCCAAGGTAGGATCGAACCAGCGGTAGTCCACACGAAGATAATCCCAACGAACTAAAGAGGGATTTGCTAGATCCTCTTTAGCCTAAAGAACCAAGAACAAGAATCAAATGAAATATTTGATTCAACCAAGATCAAACTGGCATGGGAAGACAGAAAAAAGGGGTTGGAATTTTTCAATCAATGAATATAAAAGACTTTATGAAAAAAACTTCTTTAATTCATGGAACACATGCACTTATGTAGTGCATGTGAAACCCTATTCCATTTAGGAATAAGCTTAGGCACCAACCCAAATAGCCCCTATGTCCAAACAACCCCATTTAGATATTTTAATTTTAATTATCATTATTTCAATTAAATTCAATTAATATACATTTAATATATTAACATTTAACAATAACGATAATTCATTTAAATATATGCGTACACATATTTAAATATAATTTCACTTATTTAATTTCATTAACATATTAAATAAAGGCTACGACCTCAGCAAATTTAATTGTACTGTGAAATTACCAAAATACCTTTTTGCCTAAAAAGATGAAAACGCCCTTCTTATAAACTGGTTCTTAAATTATCTTCTATGTGTGTGACCCTTAGGCTCCTCATCATACCGATAGTGTGTAGTATCGCGATTAACACCAATTAATCATCTCACTACACACAGACTAAGATTGGCCCCTAGCAAGGCATCATGGCCACCCGATAGATTCAGATTCAGCAAAGCACCTACCTGTCAACGATATGGTTACCGCATAATCCAATCCTTTCATCATTTGTTATCTTGACGAGACCGAGACATAGAAATAGTGTCAACCTCAGTTACTCTCGATATTAGTTATTCAGTTACTAGACCAATGACCTGAATTATAAGCTGGATAGAGCAATAACTCAATCCCATTATAGCCACAATTTTAGTGTCATTGCCATTTACTGAATTGTGCCGTGAGATAACTTCCCCCGTACCCAAGAGTGATGAATCCTCTGTTCATTTACCATAGTCTTTATACACTCCTTGATGTAGTCAATCACTACCGTATTGACAACTCTGAATAGAACTGCATTAGGCTAGTGTCAAACTATACCAATCAGTATACAAGGCACTCCGGTGATCTCAAGTCTAAAGATCATATGCACCACCATTCGTTAGAGGATTTGTTCTATAGACACTAGGGTTACCATCCATATGGAATCCTTTAGTGAGTCAGGCTAGTGAACTTGCCTACAGTAAGCACCCATGTATTGCACCAAGCTTGACAAGTCAGATCAGGCACTGCCTTTCGATAAGGTCGTTCAACATTATGATAGCCTTACCATAATATTTGTGCCCTTACTTCAGAATAATACTGGGGCTATGGACGTTTCTAGAATGGCCACCATATGTGCTCATAGGGTTCTCACTATCAAGATTTGAAACACTTGATACCCTTGTCACGGTTCTACCATTCTAAGGACATATATCAATACATACAATAATGATTTACACGATATAGAATAAAATGCCTTTTATTGATCAATGAACATTATTTAAAAGAGTCAATTCTATAATAATTGATTGGCTCTAGGCATCTACTCTAACACGGGCAAGCTGAGAAGGTATGCAAGTTGCAGAGATCCATTTATGGACTCAAACAAGCTTCAAGGAGCTGGAACATTTGTTTTGATGAAACCTCAAAAGAATTTGGTTTTATCAAGAACGAAGATGAGTCCTATGTTTATGAGAAAGTGAGTGGGAGCGTAGTGGCATTCCTAGTGTTGTATGTCGATGACATACTTATGATCGGGAATGATATACCGAACTTGCAGTTGGTAAAGACTTGGTTATCTAAGTGTTTCTCCATGAAAGACTTAGGAGAAGCAGCCTACATCCTTAGAAAGTCAAAGTACATACATTAATAAGGTACTGAAGAGATTCAGTATGGAAGAATCCAAGAAGGGATTTTTTTTGATGTCACATGGTGTCTATCTCTCTAAGGATATGTGTCCTAAAACACACGATGAGAGAGATAGAATGAAGAGGATCCCACATGCGTCAGCAATTGGATCCATCATGTATGCCATGTTATATACTCGGATTGATGTCTCATGTGCGTTAAGCACTTGTAGTAGATATCAATCGGATCCAGGTGAGCGTCATTGGATAGCTGTCAAGAACATCCTTAAGCACCTAAAGAGGACTAAGGACATGTTCTTGGTTTATGGAGGGGAAGATAAGCTCACTGTAAGAGGATACAGTGATGCTAGTTTCCAAACGAATAAAGATGATTATCGATCGCAATCAAGGTTTGTATTTTGTCTTAATGGGGGTGCAGTGAGCTGGAAGAGCTCTAAGCAAAGCACTGTAACAGACTCTACAATGGACGCTGAGTATATTGCATTATCCGATACAGCCAAGGAGGCAGTCTGGATTAAGAAGTTCGTCACCGAACTTGGTGTGGTTTTCACGATTGTTGATCCGATAGATGTCTATTGTGACAACAATAGAGCAATTGCTCAAGCAAAGGAACCATAGTCTCACCAGAAGTCCAGACACATACTCAGACATTTTCATCTCATCAGAGAAATGGTTGAGAGGAAAGATGTACTGATTAGTAAAGTGCATACTGATGACAATCTCGCTGATCCACTGACGAAGCCTTTGTCGCAGCAGAAGCATGAAAAACACTTAAGGTCATTCAGTATTAAATACATGAATGATTGGCTATAGTGCAGGTGGGAGATTATTAGAGTAGGTGCCCTAGAGCCAATCAATTATTGTAAAATTGGCTCTGTAATAAATATTTATTTATCAATAAAAGGCATATTTTACTATATCACGTAAATCATATTATATGTATTGATATATGTCCTTAGGATGGTAGAACCATGACGAGGGTATCAAGTGTTTCAAATCTTGATAGTGAGAGATCATATGGTGACCATTCTAGAAACGTCCGTAGCCCCAGTATTATTCCGACCAAGGACACAGATAATATGGTAAGGCTATGATAGTATTGAACGACCCTGTCGAAAGGTAGTGACCGATCTCACTTGTCAAGGTTGTTTGCCAACAACATGGTGCAACGCATGTGTGCTTGCTAGAGGCAAGTTCACTGGACAGACCCACTAGAGGATTCCATATGGATGGTAACCCCAGTGTCTATGGAATAAATCCTCTAACGGATGGTGGTGCATGTGATCCTTAGACTTGAGATTACCAGAGCGCCTTGTGCACCAATTGGTGTAGTTTGACACTAGCCCAACGTAGTTCTATTCAAAGCTATCAATACGGTAGTGATTGGCTACATTAAGAAGTGTATTGAGACTGGTGGATTGACAAAGTATTCATCACTCCTGGGTACGGGAGAAGTTATCTCACTGGGTAATTCAGTAAATGGCAAGACACTAAATATGTGGCCACAGTAGGATTGAGTTGATGCTCAATCCAATTTAATATTCCTGTCATTGGTCCAGGAACTGAATACAAACATGTCAAGGATATCTGACGTTGACACTATTTTTGTACCTCAGTCTCGATGAGATAACAGTTGATGAAAGGATTTGATTGCATGGTAACCATACCGTTGACAGGCTACGGTTTCACTGAATCCAAATCTATCAGGTGGTCATGATGCCTTGCTAGGGGCCAATGTTGATCTGTGTGTAGTGAGACGATTAATTGGTGTTAATCGCGATACTACTCACTGCCGATATGATAAGGAGCCTACGGGTCACACACTTAGAAGATAATTTAAGAATCAATTTGTGAAAAGGGTATTTTCGTCTTTTAGGACAAAATGATATTTTAGTAATTTCACAATGCAATTAAATTTGTTGAGGTTGTTGCCTGTATTTAATTTTAATATTAAAATTAAATTAGTGAGATTATATTTAAATATATCTATGTATATATTTAAATGAATTATTATTATTAATTAAATGTTAATATATTATTATATATTAATTGATTTTAATTATAATAATAATTAATTAATTAAAATACGAGAAAGGGTGTGTTTGGTAGCAAGAGTGAACTAGGGTTGGAGCCCATGACTATTCCTAAGTGGAATAGGGTTTTAATTGTTGCACTATATAAGTGCAACTTAAAATTAAAACATTAAGAAATTATTCATTCAATTAAAACCCTAGCCACCCTATCTCTCTCTCTCTCTCAAGAAGAAAACTTTTCTTGTTCTTCTTTCTTGATTCTTAAAGCCCTTGATTTTTCTAGCAAAATAATCAAGAGTTCTACGGCTATCTTTGTGTGGACTTCCATGAGTGCGATCCTACTTTGGATCGATTGGCGAAAAATCATGTGAACAGTAGATGGTGAACAATGCTGTGAATAGTAGACAGTGAAAAGTAATTGTGAATAGTAGATGATGAACAGTAACCATGAACAGTATTCTTGTCCGAAGTCAGAGATATTCGGAGGAGCCTCCAAACGTACGTAAGTATTCTAATCCTTGAATTGATTTACTTTATACAGATTTTGTTTATAAACATGTAAACAGTATAATCTATACTCAGATCTTGCCAAAGAAAGGTAATTGATTTACCAATTGAATTTTTGTTTTCCCACTAAGTATGGTAGATCAATTACTTACACATAGAGTTCTCACTATCAAGATTTGAAACCCTTGATACCCTCGTCACAGTTCTACCATCCTAAGAACATATATCAATACATATTATATGATTTACGTGATATAGTGGATAATGCCTTTTTATTGATTAATAAACATTATTTCAAAGAGTTAATTCTACAATAATTGATTGGCTCTAGGGCACCTACTCCAACAAGTTATGGAATCCATTATGCTATGGACATTTTATTCTAGCATATACAAACCATTTGTATTGATAGCTTTGCCAACAAGTTTATTTCCAAAATAAACTAAACATTCATTTCTATTGAATTGTACACTGTAACCATATTTACATAATACAGAAACAAAAATTATATTTCTAGTGGCTTTAGCAAAATACAAGACATTGTACAAATACAAAAGGTGTCCTGATGGAAGTATCAAACTGCATGTTCCCATGGCTTCGGCAGCAACATTTGCTCCATTCGCCATTCTTAACATGACTTGATCTTTTGCTAGAGTAGAACTATTCTGCAGATCCTGCAAACAAACACAAATGTGCGAAGTAGCAGTTGAATCTAATATCTAGGATAAATTATTTGAATTAACATTTAATTCAAATTCAATAACATAGCATTGGGACATACTTGATCCAGTCTTCTCAATGAGAAAAGCTTTAGTCTTCTTAAGACTTTCTAGATAAAGAGGACAATTCCTCTTCCAGTGCCCTTTTTCTTTGCACCAAAAGCATTGGCCCTTTTCTTTAGATTTATTGGCTTGAGGTGCAACTTTTTTCTTAAACCCATTTCCCTTGGGTTTTGTTCCCAATTTCTTTTAGGATTTCATTGGCTTTTTCTTCTTTGTCTTGTTGGAAGAAACCATACTAACAACCTCTTGCCTTGTCCCTTTTCTTTCTTGATCATAAAACTGTTGAATCTCATTCAACAAATCAAGAAGTTTTCTCTCAATCCTATTGAGATGCTAAATACTAATAAAAGGTGTGAAACTTGAAGGTTGAGATTGAAGAACTAAATCCACCTTGAGGGTGTCTAGCATTTCAATTTTCATGGCATGTAATTGCCCCAGAATATTAATCATTTTCATGACATGTTCTTCTGGTGACACACCCTCTTTCAACTTCAGTCCAAATAAAGTTGAACTTTATTAATATTGTCTTATCCTTGAATTTTCATGGTACAACTCTTGTAATGCGAGGTAAATTTCATTAGCACTTTTCATCTCTTCACACTTTCTCTGGAGCTCGTCACTCATCGATGCCATCATATAAGAGCGACCTTTAAGTTCATCTTCCTTCCATTTTTTATATTCATTATGCTCATCAGAAGGAGCATCAGAAGGAGGAGGTTCAGGCATGGGCGTTTCTAAAACGTAGGCTGCTTTTTTTGAATTCAATATTATTGTCAGTTTCCTCATCCAATCATTGAAATTACTACGGCCAACTAACTTGTTGTTCTTATCCAGGATTTTCAACAATAGATTATTCATCTTTTACGGTTTAATATTTTATGAGAGATGCTACAAGGAAATTAAAAATTATGAGTGTTTTGACACATATGTCTTTTATTAAGCTAATCTAATTAGCTCTCATTATTTTATTCAAATCCTATACTTCTCTGGATAAAGATTCAGAAATTTCGCTAGATTAAAATTTCTAGTGGGGAATCAAATTCTTATCAAATTTAAGAAACCTCACATAATAGAAATCTTGGTCCATTAAATTCAATAAGTAGGAAACTATTTCCTTTTATATCACCATATAAGCTATGATTAATTTCCTTGCCTCTAGTTTCGGATACCTCACATAATATAAATCTTGGTACTCTAGACTAGTTAAATCTGACCCATTATGGTTTCTTAAAATAGAATTCCTATTATACCCTCACATAATAGAAATCTTGGGTATAATAAGAATTTATATCCAAGAACTAAGACAATCAATTCTATGTCATAAATTAGCATCCCTCACATAATAGAAATCTTGGGATCTCTAATTCTATGGCAAAGAATTAATTGACTCATAATGGAAGGCTTAGACTTAATATTTTAATTAGGGAAGATTTAAAGATTAGGTATTGTTTTAGGTTAATGTTTTAATATCTACCCTATACATATCCACCATATGTATCAACTAAATATAAAACATAAACCCCAAACTACAAACCTAAAACTAAATGTCATGCCAAAAAATTAAGTTTCAACACTTCATATAAATATTAGAACTTAACTATAAGCAATGGCACAATTAATATGCATAAATCATACAAGCATATTACATGCTTAAATACGGCATCACATGTTATCAAACATAACAAATATGCATTGTATCAATATAATACATATATACCTCATATATCAATTATATCTAATAAATTGCCCATTAATAATCATTAATGAAACTTTAGGGGATAATGTAACACTTACATTAAATAAGCAATCACACAACGAACATTTGGCAATGAAAAGTTGGTGGAGTAAATTTATGCTTATCTTATCACATGGAATATCAATATACATTAATGATTGATTCAATTAATCTTATCAAAGACATAATGAACAATTAAATTGTATTCACACTACCTTTCCATGTTCTTGGCACAAAGACAATTTTACCCTTAACTCTTTAAGGCAAATTATCTTAATACCCTTTAATGTCCATTAAATCACATATTTAACAAACATAATGTAGTATGACAAATTACGCCAAAGAAGATCAAACAACCCTTTTGCACCTAATTAAAAAACATGCAGTAATCTCTCACATGAATAAAATTCATCTCCATGCATCCATGAACATTTTAATCACTATTAAAATATTAAAACTTTTAAATTGTCTAAACAAGTATGCTAATTAATCAACAATTAATTTACAAACTTGTCATGGCCAAAATTTCACATAATCAAAATTATGTGAACAACATCAATTTTCATCAAAATTGACATATTAGCATCCATACAATGTCCTAATCACCAAGAATCATATTCTTCAAGCCGCAAATATTGAACAAGCAACATTTTAACCCAAAACTCATTTGGCCAACTTCAATCAAACACTAAAATTTCAATTAAATCTTGATGTTTGTGCCATAACCATCATGTTTTTCAAACAAAAATCATAAGAACATAAAGTGCAACTAAAATTTTAAAAACTTAAGCCATGGCCAAATTTTGCGAGTCAACCAACATGATCAAAAACAATTTTTTATGGCATATAAAGGATACACATGCATGGATCTACAACTCTTACAAAGCAAGTTAATATGTAACTTCACAAATCAAAATTTGTAAAATTACATAACATTATTCAACATATGAACATGAACTTTTTGGCCAATATTAGAATAATAAGGATCAAATCCTTGGCTCTGATACCATTTGAAAGATGGAATGCTTGGAGAATGATGCATGTGATTCTATAACATGTATATTCATATTTTGCAAAAAAATTCAATCAAATTGAAAACAAGCAAGGTATAACTTGTTACCTTAAGTCCTTAGCAACCTTGGAGACTTTTAATTTCAAGAGAAATTAAATGAAAGAATATCCACACTAAGGTAAAAAAAAGAATTAGGCCAAGAGAGACATTTAGGGTTCTTAGAAATTTTGATCTCTATCTCAAAATTGATATATCATTTTCTTCATATATGTAGCCTTGTAAACAATTTAATGATTGTTTTGGACTTCGTTAAACAGTTCCATAATTCTTTTGGAGTTGTAAATAATTCCATAATTATTATGAAGTTATTAAACTTCTTTAAATAATAACATTGGATTAACATTTAATCACAATTAACAATTTAACTCTTAACCCTTAAATTGTTCATATGCTTACAATTACAACCCATTGTTAAATTCAATTTAATATAAAGAAAATGATTAATTATGAATTGGAATTCCATTTAATTCCAATTAGCAATTTAACTCTTAAATTATTCATAATAACTAATATAACCCTCCATTGAATCTAATTCAATGATAATAATATAAATAACTTTATTACCCTTGGTAGGTGCTAGCCAACCTTGGATAATCAACTCTCTTTGGCTATTTCTCCATTCTCCTTAGTTTTTATGTGTGACCTCTTAGGTTCATTGTGGCCTAGCCGTGGGCCCAATATCATAGTCTATTCCGATATGTTTTGTCATAACTATTTATGAACAAAACTCCCACCGATTATGGTAGGCATCTAGCAATGCTCCATAACCCCTATGTCACAATGAAGATATACTCCAACGAACTCTTTTATAATCATACGCACTGTATAATCAAATCCTTCCGTTGTCTAATCCTAATTAAGAATGGATTCATGGTATGTCAAAATCCTTATCTTAATCTTATATCAAATTGACAATCAATACATATGAAACGTGTCACCATGAAACAACCTTTCAAGTAACATTTTATATACCCCGGCCGGAGATTTCCCTTTTCCAATGTATCTTGACATTTGTCTAGGAATTTGATATCAATCTATACCAAGTCAACGGATCCCATCTTGACTATCACTTGTCCTCACATATAAACAACACATGGCCAAATTGGTTTATTAACACATGGCATGATTAGCCTCGTGTTTATACACCATATGAACCATATGCGTTTATGCAGAATCCAACCGTGATATCTCAAGTCTAAGGATTAATAATACATTAGTACAATCTTATGATGAATCATTGACTATATTTTAAATATCCATGTGATTCATCATAAATGGCCATATTCGATAAGCAGTTCACTAACCACTTATCCATGCTAATGCCCTAGTGATATAACTTTTACAATCATCCACACTAATACCATCACATGATATTCTACGGAGGCATTCAACATGCTTACTATGTAATATTATTGCTCAATTAATATTACATATGTAGGGAATACTTTGATGATTTTGATCTTCTAAATATTTGTATCATCCGAACATTTCACATGTAATACATATATATAAATGAAGCAATAAACCACATGTGAAATAAGAACACTTTCTTCTATTGATAAGATAAAAAAGTATACACAAAATATATACATTAACATATATATACAAAACATAATGCCTTGGAACTGACGACACGATTGGTTCCTAGGGCATACACTAACAAAACAACAATCTATTGCTCTTGATATAAAGCGACTGAGAACCACTATTCTCCCATTCAAGCTTTGAACTTGTTTGCGATTTGTGAGACTTTTCATATCTAGAAGAGCTTGGATTTTCTCGAGGTTGACTTTTTTTCCCCGATGGTTAACCATATACCCCAAGAATTTTCCTGAGGATACTCCAAATGAACACTTAAGAGGATCAAGCTTCATTATATATCTCCGAAGTATATCAAACATTTCTGTGAGGTTGGCTATGTGATCTGAATTGACTTGCGACTTGACCAACATGCCATTGACATAGAGCTCCATTGTTTTTCCAATCTGCTCTGAAAACATATAGTTAGCCAGACGCCAGTAGGTCGCCTTAGCATTTTTCAAACCGAAGGGCATGACTCTATAGCAGTACAATTCTCCATCTGTGATAAACGAGGTATGCTCATCGTTAGGTATGAACATTGGAATCTGATTATATCCCGAATAGGCATCCATGAAGCTTAGCAGCTAGTGTCCGAAAGTGGCATCAACGAGCTGATCTATTCTTGGCAAAGGGAAACCTACATTTGGGCAGGCTTTGTTGAGATCGATGAAATCAACGTAGGTTCGCCACTTACCTGTTAGGCTTTTTCACCAAAACAGGATTGGCGACCCAATTGGGGTAATGAGCTTTCTGAATGAACCTGATTGAGAGAAGCTTATCCACCTTAACCTTAAGAGTTGCATAGTGCTCTGGGTCCATAGCTCTTCTCTTTTGGCGAACTAGCTCGATTGCATTGTCGATGTTGAGTGCATGACATATAACATTCGGGCTAATCCCGACCATGTTAGCATGAGTCCATGCAAAAACATCTATTTTCTGTTTGAGAAAGCTTGTTAAATTAGCTGCAAGCTGAGGGCTAAGATTACTTCCGATTCTTAACACATGAGTCATCTCATTTTCATCGATAGAAACCTCAGATAAAGTCTCAATCGACCCATTGTGTGAATACTCCTCTTGAATGCGAGGATTGATATTGTCTTCCACTAGACTAGGCTGTGGCTCAATCCTATTGATCACCATTGCCTGTTTAGGAATGCCCATAGGCTTTCATTTCCCTTTGCATGCCATCTGCACTGCCCTATTATAGCAGTCGTGAGATTCACGTTATGATCCCCTAACTTCCCCATTGTAACGGCCCACAGCCACTACTGCTGCTGACCAGACAAAAGGAGTTTTCTGTTTGGTAAGAGCTGTCAACGGTTTAGCCAACTGGGCGAATCTTGCTACAAATCGCCGGTAGTAACTCTAAGCCTAAGAAACTCCTAATTTCTTTCTTTGTTCTCGGGCACGCCATTCAAGGATTGACTGCACTTTACTCGGATCTACCGAAATCCCTTCCTTCGACACGGTATGACCCAGGAATAACACTTGATTAAGCCAGAACTCACACTTAGAAAATTTAGCACACAACTTCTTTTCTCTCAGTCGCTGCAATACTAAACTCAAGTGTTTCTCATGCTCTTCCCTTGACTTTGAATAAATCAGAATGTCATCAATGAAGACAACAATAAACTGATCCAAATACTCATGGAATACCCTGTTTATCAAGTCCATAAAAACTGCTGGGGCATTAGTCAAGCCAAAAGGCATCACTACAAATTCATAATGCCCATATCTTGTACTAAAGGCGCTTTAGCCACTTGCTCATTTACTCTTACGATGATACCCAGACCTCAAATCAATTTTGGAGAACATCGCCGCTCCCTTCAATTGATCGAAAAGGTCATCGATCCGGGGTAAAGGGTACTTATTCTTCACTGTAACTTTATTCAGCTCCCTATAATCAATACACATCCTTAGTGATCCATCCTTCTTTTTCACAAATAGGATTGGGGCTCCCCAAGGAGAATGACTTGGTCGGATAAAGCCTTTGTCTAAAAGCTCTTGGAGTTGCTTCTTTAATTCTTGAAGCTCAGCTGGGGCCATTCGATAAGGGGCTTTAGATATTGGTCTTTGTCCACAGGTGCTAGTTCGATACTAAATTCTAGCTCCCTTTCTGGAGGCAAACCCGGTAACTCTTCCGAAAACACATCTAGAAAGTCTCGAACTACTGGCACCCTCTGAATCTCTGGCTGTGGAACATCACCACTCTGCACTACATGTGCAATATATCCCGAACACCCCTTTCTCAACATCTTTCTAGCTTTCACACTACTAATCAGCATGCTCAACTGATGGCCCTCTCCAAAACTAAACTTATCTCCACTATCGAGATTAAATCTCGCCTTCTTTTTCCGACAGTCAATCTCTACTCCATATCTCCCTAGGAAATCCATGCCCAATATCACATCAAAGTCGGGCATATCAAAAACTATTAAATCAACTGTTAACTCTCTACCCTGGATCACCATGGACTCTCCCGACAACATCTCTTGCGTCAGAACGCTAACCCCATATCAACATATTCTCTATGAAAAATCCTTTCAATTTACTCCCCACTTTTCCTACTAATTAGGGGTAGAATGGTCAAATTGCCCCTAGGGAAGAAAATATCTAAAACTTAGCAACTTTTTGGTCGGCTTGTCGCCGCGGCAAGGAATCTGGCCTGATGGTACTCATGGTGCTTCCCATTTGCCTATAGCCCCTTGGGCATGGGTTCGAGCCATGGGGGAGGCGAATAGATCCCTTAAGAGGGGAGACAGTAATTTGTGAGTAGCGGGCCGATGTGTGTAGTCGGTGAGCTTTGTGATCTGGCCTAAGCCCAAGCTGTGTGGTAGGGCTTGCTACAAATTCCCATCGAATGCCCTCATGTCGGGCATTCTAAATCTTGATGGGAAAGGAGCAATCAAAACTACTAGAGAAAAGGGAGACGCTTTAGTGACATACCCCTACTCATTTTGTTGAGCTCTAAGCTGATCCAAAGCTTGATGTAGCTCCTCTATTTGAGGAAGTGAAACCTTCAGGGGACCATTTTCTGCAATGTAGGTATGTTCCCTATAAATGTGATTAAGGAAGGACCGTAGATCGGAACCTTCCCTACCTTGGCTGGAGCCTTCGACATGCATTGACACATGCTGGCTGGAGCCTTATGAAGGCACTAAATGGCTTGGGGAGTTCTCTCTACCTTCGTGATAGTCAGAACTGACTCGCTAACGGTGGGTACTTCCTTCAACGGTGATGGTCGGGACCATCATTCTGATGATGGGGTTGGAACCATCATTCCAGTAATGGTGGGAATCTCCTTGCCAAGCACTCTTGTAGGGTGCCCTTGCGATATGGCAAGGGATGGCTCTTGATGCGACATACTGCTAAGTCATAGGGCCACAAGTTTTCTCCCTGGTCACGACCAGTATTCACTGGCCCTTTAGAGCCTTTCGGCTCCTACTCAGCCACTTGTTTTCCCTTATCTTTACATGCTGTAGTGTGCATGGTATGAACTTTTGCTTATTTCCATGCTTTAACGTGACCTACAAGTGTTTTTGGAGGTGGTACCGCCTTATCGGAGTTTGGTGGCACGACCTGATCCAAACAATCTAACCTTTGGCTCATTGTTTGGAGGGTGTTATTGAACCTCTCCAAATAGTCCATCACAATCGGATTTGGTTGAAAAGCCAAAGGGATGTCCATCACAGTACTTTAGGGAGGTGGAGCTACCTCGAGAGGAGTAGTCTCTTGAGTGTAGGGAACCTCTTTATTGTTGGTGCTAGTACCTCGGTTTCAAGACCATGAGCCATGAGTTTGTAGGTAGAATTGATTGATCAGTTGAAATTACCGGATGAAGAGTTGATGTGAAATATGGCCCTCCTTCTAGCGCCAAATTGTTGATGCTAGATTTCGACACCAACGACCTCATATGTGCAAAGTGCTAAACATGTCTTAGAAATTACACATGATTAATTTGAGATTTAGGTTAAGGTCATGGTAGCATGCAAAGACTTAATAGTAAATGAGACAGTGAGAATTTTATGGTGGTTCAGATGCTTAAAGCGATTCCTACATCCACTGTTTTCTTTAATATGAGTGTTCTTGGTTATTCAGAGAGAACATTAAGTCAGTCTCTTTCCTGTAGGTTGTCTTTGCTATTTTTTTTTTATGAAAATGAAAGATCCCGATTTGGTGAGGGGGAGTCCTCTATTAATAGCCACTGAGTTCAAGGTAATGATTACAAGTCTACAAGTGGGTAGGTGCTGTGCAAGTCATTCTTTACGTCCCATTGTCTGATAACTTAGGAAATATCCTTAAATTATATGGGGCTTGGATAGGTGTGCGGACCTCATTCATTCATAGACAAAACTTGAGCCTGCTGAGTTGGTGACAGCTGTATTCTCTCTATCTTAGGGTAACATGGCAGACTCTGGATGGCATAAAGCCTTTTTGAACTTTGATTGGTGCTCGCTGATGTAAGTGATGAGAACACAAAATGTCATATTTTTCCCCCTTAATGTCTAGTCTTTTATACTTATTTGGTGCCTAAATGTACTTATTATTATTTTATTTGATTTAGGATGCAAATGGAGGAGTTAAATGCGAAATGAAACTAATTAGGTGATTTTGGACAGTTTCAACATTGCTTCGTAATCTGGGCATAACTCTCTCATTTGAGCTCTGATTGAGATGATTCAAAATGTCATGGAACACTAAGCAAGAGATCCATAATTTCATGTTTTGAGTTTGGAGAGATATTAGCTGCATCAAGGTTTGAATTGGGCTTCAAGTTGACGCACTTGCACTACTAACGTTCTGGAACATTCTGCCTTATCATGCAATTCAAATATGCAGTTTACTATTGGAAGTTTTGAAGATCTGGTGAACGAAAGTTACAGCTGGAAACACCACTTTCCTAGTTATATTAGGACTTTATTTTATTTTTAATTAATCAGATTTGGATAAATGTTATTTTAGGATAAAGCTTAGAATATTTTTAGGAGATTGAGTAGAATTCAAAGACTTGAATTGGATATTTTTAATAGGGGGGAGACTACACACGCCTCTCCTTCTCCTCTTCTTCAACTTTTCCTTTGAATTTTCATGATGGCCATGAGTGGCTAAATTTTCATAACTTGGTCTAAGGAAACAGAGGCCTCGGAATCAATAAAAC
>CM047749.1:13125906-13130906 GCA_026225825.1 Pistacia integerrima
ACATAGGTAATATTAATTGGGCAATAATATTACATAGTAGGCATGCTGAATATTTATATTTATATGAAGTGTTGAAACTTAATTTTATGGCATGACATTTAGTTTTAGGTTTGTAGTTTGGGGTTTATGTTTTATATTTAGTTGATACATATTGTGGATATGTATAGGGTAGATATTAAAACATTAACCTAAAAATAAAACCTAAACTTTAAATCTTCCCTAATTAAAATATTAAGTCTAAGCCTTCCATTATGAGTCAATTAATTCTTTGCCATTAAATTAGAGATCCCAAGATTTCTATTATGTGAGGGATGCTAATTTATGACTTAGAATTGATTGTCTTAGTTCTTGGATAGAAATTCACATTGTACCTAAGATTTCTATTATATGAGGGTATAATAGGAATTCTATTTTAAGAAAGCATAATGGGTCGGATTTAACTAGTGTAGGGTACCAAGATTTCTATTATGTGAGGTATCTGAAACTAGAGGCAAGGAAATGAATCATAGCTTATATGGTGATATAAAAAGAAATAGTGTCCTACTTATTGAATTTAATGGACCAAGATTTCTATTATGTGAGGTTTATTAAATTTGATAAGAATTTGATTCCCCACTAGAATTTTTAATCCAGCAAAATTTCTGAATCTTTATCCAGGGAAGTATTAGATTTGAATAAAATAATGGGAGCTAATTAGATTAGCTTAATAAAAGATATATATAACAAAACACTCATAATTTGTTTTTAATTTTCTTGCAGCATCTCTCATAAGATATAAAACAGTGAAAAATGAATAATTTACTATTGAAAATCCTGGATGATAAGAGCAAGTTAGTTGGCCGTGGTAATTGCAATGATTGGCTGAGGAAACTGACAATAATATTGAATTCAGAAAACGCAGCCTATGTTTTAGAAACACCCTTGCGTGAACCTCCTCATTCTGATGCTCCTTCTGATGAGCATAATGAATATAAAAAATGGAAGGAAGATGAACTTAAAGCTCGCTCTTATATGATGGCATCGATGAGTGACGAGCTTCAGAGAAAGTGTGAAAAGATGAAAAGTGCTAATGAAATTTACCTCGCGTTACAAGAGTTGTATCGTGAGAATTCGAGGATAATGCAATATGAATTAAGTTCAACTTTATTCGGAATGAAGTTGAAAGAAGGCGTGTCACCAGAAGAACATGTCATGAAAATGATTAACATTCTAGGGCAATTACATGCCATAGAATTGAAAAGTCGGATACCCTCAAGGTGGATTTGGTTCTCCAATCTCTACCTCCAAGTTTCACACCTTTCATCAATAATTATCATCTCAATAGTATTGAAAGAAAACTTCCTGATTTGTTGAATGAGATTCAATAGTTTTATGATCAGGAAAGAAAAGGCAAGAGGTTGTTAGTATGGCTTCTTCCAGTAAGACAAAGAAGAAAAAGCCAATGAAATCCCAAAAGAAATTGGGAATAAAACCCAAAGGAAAGGGATTTAAGAACAAGGCTGCTCCTCAAGCCAAAACATTTGGTGTAAAGAAAGTGGGCACTGGAAGAGGAATTGTCCTCTTTATCTATAAAGTCTTAAGAAGGCTAAAGCTCTTCTCATTGAGAAGACCAGATCAGGTATGTCCTAATGTTATATCATTGAATTTGAATTAAATGTTAGTTCAAATAATTCAACCTGGATATTGGATTCAGTTGCTACTTCACATATTTGTGTTTGTTTGCAGGATCTGCAGAATAGTTCTGCTCTAGCAAAAGATCAAGTCATATTAAGAATGGCGAATGGAACAAATGTTGCTACCGAAGCCATGGGAACATGCAGTTTGATGCTCCCATCAGGACACTTTTTGTATTTGTACGATGTCCTATATTTTGCTAAAGCCACTAGAAATATAATTTCTGTTTCTGTATTATGTAAATATGGTTACAGTGTACAGTTCAATGGAAATGAATGTTTAGTTTATTTTGGAAATAAACTTGTTGGCAAAGCTATCAATACAAATGGTTTGTATGTGCTAGAATTAAATGGGCATAGCATAATGAATTCCATTACTAATAAACGAACTCGAAATGAAATTAATCCTAAATTACTTTGGCATCATAGATTAGGTCATATAGGAGACAGAAGAATAATCTAGTTAGGAGAAAGTGGACTTTTAAATTCATTGGGTTCAGAACCCTATCTAACCTGTGAATCTTGTCTTCAAGGAAAAATGACCAAGTCGCCCTTTAAAAGTAAAGGGGAAAGGGCCAAAGAATTGTTGGAATTAATACATACAGATGTATGTGGACCATTTAAAGAAATGGCCAGAGGAGGTTTTCACTACTTCATTACCTTTACTGATGATTATTCAAGGTATAGGTATTTGTATTTAATGAAATACAAATCAGAATCTTTTGAAAAGTTCAAAGAATTCAAGAATGAAGTAGAGAAACAAACTGGAAAGAGTATTAAAATTCTACGATCAGATCGTGGAGGTGAATAGTTAAGTACGAAATTTCGAGATTTTCTAAAAGAAAATGGGATTATATCACAATTAACTCCTCCATTTACACCACAACACAATGGTGTATCTGAAAAGAGAAATTGTACTTTATTGGATATGGTGCGATAGATGATGACTTTTATTGACTTGTCGATTTACTTGTGGGGGTATGCCTTACAAACAGCAGTGCATATTTTGAATAGAGCACCATCTAAATAAGTCTAGAAAACACCATATGAAGTGTGGTATGGCAAACCACCTAGTCTTAACTATTTAAAGGTCTGGGGTTGTCCAGCTTATGTCAAGATTGTTAAAACAAACAAGTTGGACGTAAGATCTGAAAAAGGTCGATTTATAGGATATCCTAAAGAAAGTTTAGGATATTATTTTTACTTCCCTATTAATCAAAGAATTTTAATCAGTAGAAATGCACATTTCCTTGAGAAAGAATTCTTAGAAGAAGGAGGTGCAGGAAGAAAAATTGAACTCAAAGAATATTCTGAAGAGTCTTAAATCGATCATACTCAGATAGGTGAACTGGAGCAAGAACCTTCAACGCATGACACAATGGTTCCAGCCCGTCAATCTTCTAGAATATCTCAACCTTTAGAGAGAGATTATGGCTTTCTACATGAAAAATTTTTTGAATCTTTTTCAGTGGGAGAAGTTGATAATGGAGATGATCCTAAAACTTATGAAGAGGCGATATTAGATATCGATTCTGGTAGATGGCTAGAAGCGATGAATTCTGAAATAGAATCCATGTACACTAATCAAGTTTGGACACTTGTTGATCCTCCAGAAGGAATAGTTCTTATTGGTTGTAAATGGGTCTTCAAGAGAAAGGTTGACGCAGGTGGAAAAGTAAAGACCTATAAGGCTAGACTAGTAGCGAAAGGTTATACTCAGAAACAAGGGTTGGATTATTAGGAAACTTTCTCACCAGTTGCAATGCTTAAATCCATCATAATAATGCTAGCCATAGTAGTATACTATGATTATGAAATTTGGCAAATGGATGTTAAGACCGCGTTCCTCAATGGATTTATTGAGGAAAACATATATATGCAACAACCAGAAGGTTTTGTATCCAATGCTGAGAGACATAAAGTGTCCAAATTGCATAGATCCATTTATGGATTGAAGCAAGCTTCCAGAAGCTGGAATATCCGATTTGATGAAACAATTAAAACCTTTGGTTTCATAAAGAATCCGGATGAACCGTGTGTATACAAGTGGGTAAAAGATCATGTCATGATTTTCCTCATATTATATGTAGATGACATATTATTTATGGGAAATGATATTGGCATGATGATTGAAGTTAAGATGTGGTTATCAAAAGCTTTCTCAATGAAAGATTTAGGAGAAGCAAATTACATCCTAGGAATTCGCAGAAATAGAGTGAAAGGATTGATAGGGTTATCTCAGAGCATGTATATAGAGAAAATGTTGAAAAAGTTCAACATGCAAGACTCCAAAAGAGGTTTTTTGCCTCGCGGTCATGGACTACATCTTTCTAAGGATATGAGTCCTAAGATTGATCAGGAGCGACAGCATATGCGTAATATACCCTACGCTTTAGCCATGGATAGTCTTATGTATGCAATGCTATGTATAAGGCTTGATATATCTTATGCTGTAAGTATTGCGAGCAGATATCAATCAAATCCAGGAGAGAAACATTGGTCAGTAGTTAAAACAATCTTTAAGTACTTGAGAAGGACTAAAGATTTAATACTGAGTTATGGAGGTTCAGAATTGAAAATCTAGGGATACTCAGATTCTGATTTTCAATCAGATGTGGATGATAGAAAGTCTACATCCGGATTCATCTTCACATATAATGGAGGAGTAGTTAGTTGGAAAAGTTCCAAACAATCAACCACTACCGACTCTACAACTGAAGCTAAATATATTGCCGCTTCAGAAGCAGTAAAAGAAGGTGTGTGGATACGCAAATTTGTAGTTGAACTTGACGTGGTTCCAAACATGAGTTATTCGATAACCTTATTCTGTGATAATAATGGTGCTATTGCACAAGCAAAAGATCCAAGAGCACACCAAAAATCAAAACATATTCAGCGTAAATATCATATTTTGAGAGAGCTTGTTGAAGCTAGAGAAATTTTGGTGTAGAAAACACCTTCAGCGGATAACGTAGCTGATCCACTTACTAAAGCGATGACACAGAAGCAATTAGATCATCATCTTGAGAAGATGGGTACTAGATACCACAACGATTGGCTCTAGTGCAAGTGGGAGTTTTGTTAGTGTATGCCCTAGGAACCAATCGTGTCATCAGTTCCAAGGCATTATGTTTTGTATATATATGTTAATGTATATATTTTGTATATACATTTTATCTTATCAATAGAAGAAAGTGTTCTTATTTCACATGTGGTTTATTGCTTCATTTATATATATGTATTATATGTGAAATGTCCGGATGATACAAATCTTTAGAAGATCAAAACCATCAAAGTATTCCCTACATAGGTAATATTAATTGGGCA